>JAWWLZ010000172.1:56888963-56924420 GCA_035041345.1 Poliocrania exsul
CCTACTTTCCCCAGACAAGGACTGGGAATATCCCCATGACTTCCAAGAAAACTTGTGCTAACATACATGCAACTCATACATTTCTGGTGGCTATATGACTGCAAACTCACACCACCATACGTGACCCTCATCTATAAAACACGAGGCCACCTTGCTTGAAATCTGCTTCTTTTTCTGGACACCACAGGGAAGGCTGTTTCATGAGAAATCCAGCACAATCTGATCTCATATGCTCATGATGCCAGCTTGATTCCCAGTACGTGAAGGTACAAATAGAGAAGCAAGTCAAGGCTTTCTACATCTTTCTAGCTCCTCTGGTGTTTGAAGAGCATGGCACCAAGATCCACAGAGGCTGATTCTCCTTTACTCCTCTAACATCTCACTGTTCAAGGCTCCCTGTTACCAAGGGCTGCAAAATCCATACCAGAGGAGGACTTTGAACAGAGTTGCTTCCTCTATCAGGACTCAGAAATGGACCCTCCAGAGGCACTGCCATCTCTGGGAATATCCTCTGCCTGCACTCTTTCCCTTTCTGTAGCAGAGCAACTTCTATAGGCTTGGAATAAGGCATTTAGAGTATTTGCTGGACTAGCCCTCTAACTTCCGCAGTGGGGAGAGAAAGACAAATACAATCCAATTTGGAAAGTAAGACACACTTGTCTGCTCTAATAGAGGTTTCAGGAGATCCTTTCTTCCTCTTTGTCTGGAAACTTGGAAGAAATTCCATTCAGCTGCAGTACACATGAACACAAACCAGATGTGCCTAATCTGCCTATTCTAGCTTCCAAACTGGCACCCTTGGGAGTATACAGGCCATCCTCTATTCAAAAGCACAAAAGCTGCATTTGTATGGTGCTACCTGGCTATAATTTGTTTTAACTCCAACTTGGCAAGACTGTATGAAGGAAGTGTCCTGACATGTCATATCATTTGGGGTCTGCTTGTACAGGACTAGCAAAGTAAAGGCATATCCAGAGATGCCACGTTCTCCAGCTGCAACTCCAGCAGCAACAGTCTATCTGTACAGTGATTGAGCTGGAGAAGTTGGCAAACTGGCTGTTTTTTCCATAGTCATGCAATGCCAGCACTGATTTCCCAGAAGATTCATCTGAAAACTTTTTTGCAACCTATCAGAGGGGAAGAAAGAGGCAGGAAAACTCAGCAGCTTCAGAAAAATCACAGGAAGGGGGTGGGGAGGAAGTCTGTGGAATCCATCATTCTGCAATGTGACAATTTCCATGGTACTCTACCAAGCCCTGATCCCTGAATCTCACAATGCCATTAAGGGTATTCCATGCAACACTGACTAGGCTGGGTGCACAAGAAGCTCAGATGCCGCTGCACTGCCCAAGGCAGACTAATTGCAAAGAAACAGGGACGTGTCCTCAGAGATGCAGTTCACATAAAGCCTGAAAAAAAGATCATACCATCATATGTCAGAAACACAATGGCAGTTTGATTTGCAACATGTCAGTTGGGGAGACTCCAAGCCATTCTGCTTCATGCACATCATCAGCAGTGACCCTGTGCATTTTGGCAAAGGGCCTAAGTTTGGGTAGCTTGGAACAAATACATCAAGCAACAAACAGCAACAGCAGATGACTCTTTAATTTTAATTAGACAGAGGACTAATGTTTTTAAATGCAGCTCAATGTCACCTTTGAGGAACAAGACTGCTGAACAGAAATTTCTTTACATTCTGTTAAATAATGACAACAAAATGACTGATTAATTATGAAAACTACCTTTTAAAAGCCTTGTGGGTGTAGCACAGAGAGAGTGACTAATTTTCCATATCATTCAATATCTGTAATTTGGATTTAAAATGAGATGAAAACACAAATTGCCAGACTGTCTGTACCTTCTCTATAAGGAAGGAGTAGCTAAATGAAACCCTATCCTAAAATCCATTATGTTAAAGCACTTTATTCTATGCCAGAGCCACTGTCATCAATACTCTTGCAGAATCTGCCTTGTTTCAAGATAACAGCCATTCAAGCCTAAGAAGTTAATGCTGTGATTCAACAAATCTGCAGCTACTTTAAGAGACTGCTTGTCATTTCTGTATTTCAAACAGAACAGCTTCATCAGATGTAACTGCAAAGTAATGACAGCAAAACATGCGCTCCCAAGTGACAACACTGGCAAGACTTCACTATGTAGTTGGGGCAAATTGAATGGATACTCTGTTGTAATATATCCTCGTTAATCATCAGCCTTGTTGAAGGCAGAATCCAAAGTGGCACAGATCTGCTTTAGGTTATACTTCAGACCAGCATTTTTCTACTCTGGCACCTTCAGAGATTGCCATCATTAAGACAGACTTACAAGATAAAGAAGTCCACATGGACTAGAAACACCAAGGAAACAGTATTCATGAACTTACTTAGCAACTGCATTTATACACAAATAAACACATCCCCACCCGTTATACATTACCCACGCACCTGGCACATGGTTAATTCCACAGTCTATTACAATTGCACCAGGCTTGATCCATTCACCTTTTACCATTTCAGCTTTACCAGCTGCAACCACCAGGATATCAGCTTTGCCAACCTATAAAAAAACCCAACAAATACACAACTGTGTATCACACTGGCAGTGGAAAAACACAGAGCTGCTTCAGCAGTAACTTAGATCAGCTTCATCTGCAGGGAAACTGTGCTCACCCACCACCATGAGAGGGATGGAAGGGCATTGTCAGGGATTAAAAGGGAGCTGGCAGTTCCTTGGCAAGGACAAAATCCTGCAGCCAGAAATTATGGCCTATTTTCACACTCCTACCCTGAACTATTGCTAGTCAACACTTCAAAACCTCCTCTGAACTCCTCCATGATTCCCAAGTAGATCATACAGACTACATTTAGATAAAATTAAAGCCTTCTGCATATTCTTCTCTTCCTCCCTTGAAATATCCCTGCACGTTCAGTGCTAGAAATACACCCAGCACTCATCAGACAACAGTCAGGAACAACCCCTGCATAGAACCAAGTGGCAGCTCGTTTCTGGCAGTGCTGTCTTGTGGTTTTCATGTCCAGGACTGCATAACACAGAACTCCAGGGGAAGCTGACTGTATTTCAGCACTAATATGTGTTCAGGGAGTATTGAATTTGACAGATCTCCTCACAAAGCTGGTGTTAGAGACTCTGACTAAAGCTCCTTGTCAGTTCTTGCACTGCTTCATTCATGTTTGCTCAGGAAGCTGCTATCCCTTGGAATTTTTTTCTTTTCATCTTCAAGGGAGATAAGCTATTTTTCAGATTTCACTAAGAATTAGCACTTCAATTTTTAATCAGCCTAATGACGGTCTTATTGAACAGCAACTTAATGGCACGAAGCATTGCAGTGTTTCTGATCTTTGTGAGTTACATTCAAATACACCTACTCTCTTTTCAGCTTTAATACTTGCCTACAGAGCCTGGCAGTGTTGATGGCTCTACAAAATCCAAGTAGGTGGCAGCACAGCAACACACTATTTCTGTCGCTCTCTCTGCTAAAGAGGAAAATGGTACCAACTCCCAGTCACAGAAAATAGACTGAAAAAAACAAACCAACTGAGAAATCATTTGGCCTAGCATTTCTCAGCCATTAGAGCAAAAGACCACCTGGACTTTTTGGTGAAAAAACCTCAAAAAATCAAAAGCATGTGTAGACTTGCCAGGTCCTACAAAGAGATTAGGAAGGGATAATTAAATTCTCAGCACTTGCTGAAAGAAAACAAAAATAATAATTTTATTGTTATAATGAAACCCCTCAAATTAAGAGCCAAAAATAATCAGGATGCTATTCCAACAGAAGTATTTAGACAATCAGGTGAAAGATACCCCAGACCTAATGACTCAGAGTAGCAACACACCGAGTAGCAATAGGCAGCAAATAACTACAGCCTCAGGCATCCAGCCTGTCCTTACCTCCTCAGCCAGCGTGGAGGTCTTGGAGTGGCAAGTGGTGACAGTTGCATTATTCCAGAGCAGCAGGTCATGCATGGGAGCACCAACGATCTTACTGCGGCCAATCACTACGGCTCTTTTCCCTGTGACCTGGACACCTGCACCACACACAGTCAGGACAGAGTGAAAACAGGTCATTGTGCAGCCCAGTACAAACTGACTCAAACTGCTCTAGAGTCCTTCAGTCAGTCTAAGTCTGGCCCTGGTACTTCAGAACGCTATTTTTCTTCTTTGTTGTGTGTGAATTGGGAGGGAGGAAAGACTGTTTTAAAGCTGGTACTTTTACTACCTAAAATGAAATGTGGCATCTCGACAGAAGCTTCAGTGTGAAGCACAGCCTTGCAATGTGTGTAGTTTCTCTATTTATTGAAGATCACTGCACTCATGAATAATGTATGGCAGCCTCCTTACCTGTCTGCCTGATAAGTTCCATGCATCCCTTTGGTGTACAAGGAATAAAGCAGTCTCCAAGGTCCCCTCTTGACAGTTTCCCAGCATTGATGCTACTTAAGCTGCATTTTGAAAGAATAAAGGCCAAGTAAGATTCCCAGGCCCATGATCACCATTCAAAAGGAAAAAAAAGCAAAAAAGGGTTTTTTCTGGAGTAGCTGTCATGCTCTCCAGGAGTCGAGTCAGCTCACCCATCCACATCCTTCTCAGGTGCAACAGCATTGGTTATTTTTTCTGTGTTGATGGGTTTGTCGGAGTCGAGCGGCAGCTGCACTATAAAGCCATGAACAGCTGGGTCTGCATTCAAAGAGGCAATGCACTTGAGCACCTACAGAAAGAAAGGACCAAAAAACCTAATGGCTGATAAACTGAAGTATGACTGATGTAAAGGAAAAAACATCATCCTATCTGGATTAAAAGATACACACTTTATGTTTAGTTCTTCCACCCAACAGTAACTGTCTGCCTGATAAGTTCCATGCATCCCTTTGGCATATACAGAATAAAGCAGATTTTTTTATTAAAAAAAAAATAGCTGAAGAAGTATCTAAATTTTACATTGTGGTGTTTTAGTGTTCTTTAAAAAAAACCAAAACGAAACACCTCAGCAGGTTCCAGCTCTTTTTTTTAAGTTAATATCTGTGGGCAAGTAGTTTTTTTATCCAATGACAGGGCAAATATAAGTTCCTATCTCGAGCTCAACACCAAAGTTACGTGTTTTCCATCACTGGTCATATTACTTACATCAGCTTCTGTTGCTGTGTTTGGCAGTTTGATGTGGTTGGCACTGATCCCAATCTGCAAATGAGAATAACAACAAATTATGTGATTTCTGAATTGACATTTGATTGATCTGACTAATCTTTCTATGCAGCTCAATCACAGTTGCATTCTGTCACATTTCCCAGGTCTGCTCCTGTGGCTACAATCCTATTGTTTAGAAACACCATTAAAAAAAAAAAGATTAGTGCTTTGTCTACTTAGATTGGTCCATCCTTTAACAGTCCTATTCACCTTTTGACATGAACAACATCATCTCTGCTGGACAGCACATTGCCTTGAAGTGCCAGCAGAGATGTCAGAGCACCACCAAGGGAAACAGGGACTCATCCATGTACCTGCTCTGCATGTCAGGTACCACTCAGTGACAGACACAAGGCAACTGCAGGTACAAGACATTCAGAGAAGACAAGCACAAGGCCACAGGTCAGGAAAGACAGAGCATCAGCACTTCAGACACATGTAAACTGTGATGATCACAGAAAAAGTGGCACCAACCCACACTGCTGTGACCAGTGTATCCCACCTGGCTCTCAGATTACACCAATACACTATGTCCTTAAAACAAATTCAGGCCAACACTGGTTTCTCCAATACAGGCAAAGTTCAGACAAAGCCATTTGATTTGCTCCTGGTTTTTCATATTCAGATTTGATTGATTCTAGGAGGGTAAAAAGTAGTACCAAAAGTCTTGGCATTACCTCAGCAGCAGCCTTGAGCTTCATATTGATGTAGAGGTTCGAATCATCCCGATTTCCAACCTAAGAGTGAAAAGACAATTGAATCAGAGCACAGAACAGAGATCCAGACACAGGCTGAGTTTGCTTAACCCTCTGCTTCCTTGGAGCCACATCAAGGAGAAGGAGGTATTCTTGAATAACTGTAGAATACACTGATGGAGGCTGTATCTGCAGCTAACAGGGAAGTGTTCTTTCAAGTAAAAGGCAGCTAAAGACAAGTTGTCTGATCTCCTGCATAAACATTTGCACCTGTTGAAAAATCTTAGAAACCCAGTGGTCTCCAAAGCAGAAAATACTCCCTGCCAGCTGATCTGAGAAAGTTAAATCTTCAGCTAATTAACATGATCAGCAGGTGCTGATAGCACTCAATTATCTGATGAAGGCTTTCAGAAAAGTTGGGCCTCTTTGATACCCAGGAATCTTAATTTTATGCACATATGTGTGCTTTGATGGAGACATTTCTTCCACTGCTGTTTCCAACCTTGAGAATTTTCCTGCCAAAAAAAACAAAAACAAAACCAAAGTGATGCACAAAGAGAAAGCAGCAAGTGGAACAAATGCTTGTAGTTTCTTGCAGTATTGGGTGCTTTCAGTACAACAGCATTTCAGGAGACAGCTTGTATTGTCCAGTATGTTTTGTTAAAGGTTAATACTCCTGACCTTAAGAAAATGAGGGAAAGCTGATAAGCAAACTCTTGAAACTCTGGTACTTGGAAGACATCCCTGGTTCTCACACAGGCTACAAGCTGCAGGGCTGACTGTATTGCCTGATCACCCATCACACACTGGTTTTTCCTTCCTAGGTACTGACAAAAGGGCTGTCTCCTCTGTGAAGTCTGCTGGGTTTAGGAAAGGGTTAGCCTCGTACAGGGCAGGAAAGAAGGAAGAGTGTGAGCATCAGTAGGTGCTGACAAACAGAACATACATATGGTGCAAATGGGGACATATCTGACTACAGGACAAAGAAATAAAGATTAACTGACTTATTTTCTGAGCTCAGAGGACATGAGATGCCTCTCAAGAAAAGAGCACATATTGTGTGGGGTGCTACATATCAAAACCAGCTACTGGTCCTGACTTCAATGGAAGACAGACAGCAGTGAATATCAGTATTAAGATGAACTCCAAGACCAGACTGTTTGTGAGCTTACAAGTGTCAGACTGCTAAAGAGCAGCCAGGTTGTGAAGGGCTCTGAGACAATCCAGGATTGAAGAGAAGACAGGCCGACCACAAAAACAATCCAATAATGTTACAAGACAACAATATTTGAAGACAGTTTATGAGATCAACAGTTCAGCAACTTTCACCAAAGCATCCCTTACTAAATTTTATTGAAAAGACTTTCCTCCTTCCTTCTAAGCACCTGAAGGCACATCTTCTGTAGAGATGATATTCTTAAAGATAGTGGAAAAAAACAAAACAGGAAAAAACCCAAAACACAAACACAGATTTGTTTATGGCATTGAAGAAGAGCGTGGCCTTTGTGTGCTATCCAAAGACAGACACCAAAAGCTCTGCTGGAGCCCAAAACACTGAATAAGGACAGAAGTCACTTCTCTGAGCAGCCACTTACATTCCATCCATCCTTTGCAGGCACACAGTTCCTTCCTATTACATGACACTTGCTACTGCTGGTCACCTTCTGATCTAAGCAAAAAGAGTTTCCATTTTTCATAACTGCAAGGGCAAAAAAATTCTCCCAAACACAGGTCAAACCCCTGTACTGATAAGTGCTTTTTATCTCTGCAAGCATTTCTGTGTAGACTCTAACACTTACTCACAATTTTGACACAATCCAATTCAGAAATGGGATTTTGTTCCAACCCCTGCACTCAAAGTTGTCTCAGCTAAATGTACTTTTGGTTGGGTTCCTTCCCTTCCTCTGCACTCTTATCTCTCCATGTTCCAACATAACAGCAGACAAAATCCCTTAATAAACACTCCATTTGGAAGATCTCTGGTACAAACACATCTCTGAAAGCTGACTGACTTTGGGATTCACTCAAGTGCAGAGACTTGGAAAAGAGTCTACAAGCACTGCTTCCTCTAATAGGCAAGCAGCTTCATGTCACCATTTCACACACACAACACTCAAACAGAGTCTGATGAAAGTAGAAAAACAACGGAAAAAAACCAAAAATATTTTTGGGCCCCAGTACTTGTGGAAAAGACATCACAGAACAGCACTGCCATCCCACAGAGAACTCTGGTCTTCTGTTCCTTACAAAATGCTACCACTGCAAGCCAGCTTTGACAAAGCTCATTAGCTGTGCACTTACCATTGCAAAGCAACTCAGATTTTCTGTAGTTCTCATTAAAGAAAACAATACCTGCAAAATTGCGAGTCCTGGTTTGAAGCCTGGAAATTTTTCTTTCATCTCAACAACTTGCTGCTTTAGTCTGTCTCTCACTTGCCTGGAGAGGGGAAAAGGAACAAAAAGGTAAAAGTTAATCAAGGGGCTGAATTCTGATACAGCGATAAGTCAGGAATTGAAAAGGTGACAGATGGGCTGAGTAGCAAACACATAGTTATGTCTTGAGTGCACAAGTCCTGGCAATCTCCAAATAAAATTGATGTCCATAAATCACTAAGAAACTTTGGAAGCAGGTTTATTCAAACAAATTTTTTAAAGTTCACACTGTACTTCTTCACCTTCCTCTTCATGATCACATAGGACACAAGGTCAAAAAATTTTCAAAAATTGGCAAGGAAACCCCTGGGATTTCAAACTCCCTTCTCAAAAGGAAATCCTCTTTCCACATATGCTGCACTAAAATTACCTGTCTTCCACAGGCACCATTTAACACTATCAAACATGCTGTCCTGGTAAAGGATGATGAATCTACAATGGTAAAAATATGGAAAATACCTAAACAAGCACAAGGTATCCAAAGAAACCCCTCTTCTGCAGCTTGTCAATACTGTGTGTTTCTATTTCCTGCCTGCCTGGCCTGACCCAGGCTGGACTGGCTGCAGTCCTACACCCACCTTCCTGCCCCTCATGTGCTTTTGAGCTTGCCAACACATGTGAGACAATGCCCCCAGCACAAGGGCTTCCAAACAAGACCAAGATTTTGCCATGGGAGCACGAAGGAGAATGGGAGGTGGACAGAAGTGAGGAAAAGTAGCTAAACCCTGGTACACAGCCCAGGTCAACTCTTCAGTAAAGACAAGTTTAAGGATACAATTGTTAAAACACAACTTTTCAACAGAGCATTAGAGGATTTATTGATTTATTAATCTAGCTCAGATGTGAACTATACCCAGTTTACTAGGGAATGTTTTAGAAATAATGAGTACCTATCACTGATAAATTAGCCATGGGCAGCTCAAAAGACACTGTCACCACCTCCCCCCATCCTTGCACTGCTTTCCAATTTCTCAACCACTCTCTGGCCCCACATGCACAGTCCTTCACCAGTGAACGTACAGGGAAAGAGGTCCTGGTGCCAGGCCCAACGTGCTCTTTTGAATCTGAAATTCTGCCAAAAGCCCAGGTGCAGGCCCAGCACCACTGCTTGTGTGCTCACCAGAGGCACCTGGGATTCAGAGAGAACTGACCAGTCATGCCAATCTCATGGGCTCATGGCACTGAATTGCTCATGTAAGAGATACTCACTCAGAAGCAAAAGCCACGTAAGCAAAACCTCACAGGGCACCAGAGGCTTGACAGGTCTTTCCTCCACATGATCTCCAGCCCATATCCCACCCACTATTCTCAGAGATAAGAAGGTGCTACCACCACAATTAA
The DNA here is from genome assembly GCA_035041345.1 of Poliocrania exsul. Classification (NCBI taxonomy): domain Eukaryota; kingdom Metazoa; phylum Chordata; class Aves; order Passeriformes; family Thamnophilidae; genus Poliocrania; species Poliocrania exsul. The sequence continues at coordinate 56,898,641 of JAWWLZ010000172.1, forward strand.
CAAATCCACCCTGCACCAAACACACTTCCATTTAAAACACAGATGGTCTCCTTGTGCTCATCTACCTTCAAATCAGTATCACCAGGTCTGCTACTTCCTAAGTGGAACCAGACTTCCCAGATTGGAGGAAGTGCTGTTGGTACCAGCTCATTAAAATGTGAACAGCAAGGACACAGGGACAAAGTAGCTGACACCAGCTGGGAGACTGCAATTCCTGCCACCCAGAGAAATTCCAGAATGACAAAAAGCCAGTGAAGCCAACCCTACCTTGCAACTGTAAGCTCCAAATCAGAAAAGCCAGAGGCAGGAGAAGAGGGAAATGGGAGCAGTACACACTGTGCTGCAACCCAGCAGCACTGATCCCAGGGGACAGCTGCAGCTGGGCCAGCCAGAAGCAGCCCTAAGGCTGTTCCAAATCGCCTCTCGGGGGGGAATCACAGCCTCCAGCTACATCCCAAATCATGCACCTCTCCTGCTGCATCCCAAGTCACATGGTCAGAGCTCTGCTGCACCTGAGGAGCAGCTTCAGAGTATTTATAGGTATCTGGCCAAGGGATTCAAAGTTTCTTAACAAGCTTCAGCAGAAGAGGCTGTTTTCAGCCTTAGTTAAGAAACAGTAGTTCTGAGGCTTCCTTTGGCTATTGCCTCCAGAAGGCTTGGCACCAGGAGTGGCTGATGAGTTCAGATGACAGTGTCATAGCAAGCCTTGTCCTGGCAATTCTCTGTGCTTAAGTGACAAAAGTTCATCTGCTGGGTAACAAAATCACCAACTGCCTCTCCTTCCAGTCCAGCTATAACCCCTTAGGGAAGGCACCTGAGTTGGCTCATGATCAGCCTGCAACAACACAACAATCTCAAGGAGCATCAGAAACCCCACTACACGTGGCCTGGGAGCAGGGGCTGTGGGCTTTGAGGGACCTGTTTCTGAGAACAGTCTCTGGTGTTCCAGTAAGGAAAGGGCAGCACTGGTTTGTGGCTGGCAAACAAAAAGAAATGCAAAGAAATGTGAAATGTATTGCAATTCATGATGCAGTAAAGCCCTTGTAAGGGACAGCCAACTGGAAAGGATCCCAGGTATTACTTTTACTTCTGTTTTCTCAGTTGAAGAGAAATGAGCCCACCCAATTTGCCCTGACCTCTGTGAAGCAGGGCTTTGGTGTGTTTTACCCCCAGCAGCCATTACTATTCACATATTACATTGCTGTCATTTTCTCTAATTAGGCATTAGCTCACTTCCCCTTCAGCTACAGAAGAAAGGTAACTCAAACGCAGGGAAGTGGTGCTGTCACTGCTGATTTGTTTTAGGAGCCTTGAATCAAGAAATCACTTGTTAGACAGCCACCTAGTGTTGGGCACCACAGCCCTGCAACGACCACAAAAGCCACAGGGGCAAAGGTTTGTGAGAGAATTAAGGAAAAAAGAAGAAATCCTTGTTTTAACTCCATAGACTTACAAAAGCCTTACAAAACACTCTCTGCAAGCCAGCAGCTGTTTAGTGATACAGTCCACAGAATTCTATCGTGGACCTCAGGTCTTCCCAAAGATAGAAGTTCATATTGATAAACCAACACTGCTTTTTTACAACCTGTATGAAAATTCTTTCAAGTCTTCAAACAAAAAAATTGCAATTCTGTGTGGCTGTTTCTCCAAAAGCCTTCCCTCTAAGACCCTTTGTGTGCTCACATGTCCTTCCACAAACAAGCTCACACAGCAAACAAGAGTCCAGGGTCCACACAGGTCAAGGACAGCACATGGATCTAAGCATACAGTGCAACAGCCAGCTCCAGAGATTAAAGAACTTGATAGTCTGTCTTTCTCCAGGCTGCAACAGTGACTTGAATTTAAATTCTTTGAGTGAATTTCCCAGAATGGCAAAGGACAAACCACACTCCTCTAGCTCTGCTGTAAGTGGAGAGAGAAGCACAGCTTCCACACCAGGCAGAACCCCCCATGTACCTGTGGGATTATGTACACACACTGCTCATCTGGTGAGCACACACAGCACTGTACTGAAGGTGACTCCAGGCTGTGTTTCTGTCCCTTCTCTGAGTAACGGGGTTCAGGATCTGTATGAATACTGCTACATGACCTGGCAAATACCTCCTCAGAGACAGTGATGCTCTGGAAGAGCATTTTGCCTGTCCCCAAAGAGGAGGGTTTGGCCTTACTGCCTGGATCACAAATTCCTCAAGGATTGCAGAAACATGCAGCAGAAAAGGCTGCATGAGGCTGATGGTCCTCCCCAGGTCCTGCACCATCCTGGTCACAGCTGTTGTGCCTGCAGCCATTCCAGCTTTCAGCACTGCCACTCCTCACTTTCTGTTGCTCCCATGACAAACCAACACTGTCGTGTGGAGAAACAAGCTTTCCCTCCTCCAGAGCATCATGGCACCATGTCCTAGCACAGGACAACTGCATTATCTTCAAATGCTGTGAAGAGGCTCCAAGCAAGCACACCACAAAACATCCCACTGGTACCCTAATGAGGCACAGAGGAGTCTCTCCTAGCAGGAGTCACAGGTTGGCTGTCTCAGTGAAGTGACACTGGAATGGGAAATGCCTTGGGAAAGTCCATCTAAACACAGCTGGCAATTCAACAGATGTCTCCAGTTGAGGGAAGAACCATTTAGACAACAGGTCTGGAACCAGTTCACAAATCTCCCATCCTTTTGTCTCACACTCCACCACTGCATGATCCTGGCACACTGTCATTATCTCCCAGGAGATCTTTCTGCTACTTTCTACCACTCTCAAGACTTTTAATCACCTTTTCAGTTGTGTCAGCTCAAATATTTTCATCAGCCTTCTTCAGAGCAGATAAATATATGAAAATGTTCTTGCTTTCTTACATGTTTTTCCACCATGTTCAAAACTTTAATCCAAGGTGGGCTACAAACAAATCCAACAGGGGTCTGAGTTGCAAAACCAGTCATCTGTAGGGGATGGGACAGGCAGCAACTGAGGCACTTCTCAAATGTGGCTGGCTGCCGACAGAACAACAGAGTTTAACCTACAGGTGAGTCTTTAAAACTTGGAAGAGTTTGCCCCAAAGATGAGTTACAATACCGTGAACTGTCACAACCAGCTTTCTATGCTGCAGCATTAATGACTAATCATGTCTGCTTCCCAAAATAGATACTTCCTACAACCCAACTATCAGCTGATTTAATTAGAGGAAAACACATGAGAAATAGATAAAAGACTCAATCCACCTTTATGGGGCTGCAGGCATTCCAGACAGTACTCTAGGCCCTTCTACAATGCTTTGTCTCCACAAGGAGTGATACTGAGATTTTATTTGTTCCACAAAGGATAATCTTCCCCTTCCATGTAACCCAGTGCTGATGTGCCAGATCACAGCATTGTGGCCCTGTTGTCCACCAGACAATTTTTTCTCCTAACTTGTCACCTCTTTGGAGCAGCAACCCATTTTTTAAAATTCTGTGTCTGCACAGCATCGAACACAAAGGGGTCCTGCTCACATCTGGGGCTGCCCAGTGGCACTGAGTGTCCACTTTAATTTAGCACATCCCCAGTGTGGTATCCTTCAGTGCAGGCCTGCAACACTCTGAGTGGGATCTGGTAAATGAGATCTCGCATTTTTCAGTTCAGACTACATTTACCTGGAGTTTCAATAGGAACTCCAAACAGCTTTTGAGTCCCAGTCTGAAAATGCTCAGGAGTAGTTACTGCACTGTTACCTACAGTTATGAGCTGAGCCTGATCATTGCTGTATCCTTTGAACTCAAAGCACTACTTGCCCCATCCCCAGTGGCTGTGAGGGATGTTAAGTCTTCCCTGACATCACAACTCATTAGCTGCTCTTCCAGACCAGGACTATTGGTCCATTTCTGGTGCTATCAACCATCCAGGCCAAGCCAGAGGTTTCCAAACCTGGGCTCCTTCAGATAGCAAAGACTGAACCCACAGCTCACTGCAGTGAACCTAAGCTGGTAAAGAAGAGCCACTGTAATGTTTTGCTTGGAGTACCTATTTCAGACACAGGGAATATCAGCAATAAAAGGTGTATAATACTGTATTTTTATTACCTTGAACCAATCGTACTCTGCATACTTAAGGCACTGCTTCTCTTCCTTTTATTAGTTCTTTGTTTAGTGTACTGTTACACAATAACTTGTCTTTTGCAACTCATTTGCCAATGAGGCAAATTGAACTTGTAGCAAAACCTAAGCCTGAATTACTGAGCAGCCACTCAGAGAAGTAGAGGAAAGCCACCCTGAGGTAACCCCCCAGCTCAGACTGATGCATAACCCATCCAAAATTTAATATCTTTTGGAGTGTTCAGGCACATGAGTTTGTACTGACAGAAGCCGTCTTAGAAAGATGTATTAACATCAACACTAAAATCCTACACAAAAAATAATGTCTGTGTTGTCCTCCCCATACACAACCTAACCACTTCAACCTCCTCACAGGTAATACTCAAAACCATTGAAAACATCAATTTTCCTTTCTACCTCTTTTGAGCTTTCCCAGACTTTCTAGGGTGTGAACCAGCTTTATCAAATTTTCCTTATTTATAGAGGCAAGAAAATTCTCTCAATTCTTTTACATGAATGAGAATGCCACTGTCTACCAGATTTTTGTTTAAATAGCTGTCATGAGTGTGAATTAGGTATTTTTCTACCTTTGGGGAAGGGGTGCTTGGTGGCTGAAGAAGAAAGTTCACAACACCCATGAGTTTGGATTTAAGACAAATACAAAACCACAGAACTATGTAGCTGGAACACTGCTTGTTTGATTCACCTCATTTGTCAATATTTGACAGACTTACAAACAAACACTTTTCTTGATTAAAGGATAAAGTAACAAAACCAACCCCCTACAAGATAGTAGCTGAAAAGGTTTTGCAGTTGATGTAAAGTCAAGGACATTCCCTTTCTACAACAGGCAATTCAGTTGAAAATTCTTAGAAAAACCACATGCCTGTTGCTTGTGCTGCTGCTGCCAGACTCCTGGCCTGGAGGTGAACTCTGGATAATGAGAATTCTCTGGACCAGCACTCCTCTAGAGGGTCTGAAAGAAAAGTACAGCTATCTGCAGGGCAGACAGCCCAGTTCCTCCTGTTTCCTTCAAGTACTTCACTAGGAAAAGGCAGAACTACAGAAGGCCCATTCCTGCAGAGCAAAAGACACTTTTGCTATACTGGACATAAATACAGCAGAAATAAAGGAACTGAAGGACAGCTGCAATTTTTTTTTCCATTTTGTGGTGCCTTCAGGTCAAGATTTGCTGACTGGAAGACAGACTTCAGCCAAACACCTTAGGGATGTGCTGGAGGCCAAACAAACCTTTCTCCTGTATGAGCCTATTAAAAGCTCATGCCTCTTCTTAGGTATTTGCATATCGCAAATGGCTCATCTCTGAAAACTGCTTGTTTATAGCTGCTAATACAGAAAACAAACAGATATGAAAAAAATTTCACCACTGTATCTATAAATTTAAATAAAGTAAGTAATGCAACATGCAGGGCCAAGGAAGCTAAAAGTTTCAACCTGAATGCTCAAAACACATTAACTGTACCCAAACAAGCATCTTTCCAGTTTCTAATCACTTTTAAATAGCTATAACATGTTGCTTGAAAGGACCTATTGCTCTTCAGCGGCACTTCCTAAGCCAGAAAAGAAGCCTAAAACAGGCAAATAATCATGAAGTCCCACCAGCAGCATGCACAGGCAGAGCAGTGTGCTGCCTTCAACACTGCCAAAAGGACCAGGTGGAATAAAGCACGTAAGACTGACAGGCTGCAATACACAGGTGGCAACGGTCCAAAAATTACCAGGTAAAAAATATGCAAGCAGCCTTTCATCATGGATATTCAGATTCAAGGCACATTAGGCCTACTTTTCAGCACTGCTCCACTGTCAGCTGGATGCAAGGACTAACAGCTTTTCTGAGATTACTTCATACAATTTCAAACTTACCCTTTCTGTCTGAATTTCCTGATTACAGACAGCCTACCTAACCCTGTTATATACTGGAATACATTAAGAACATAATGGAAACATTGCACTGCATTTTACTAGACTTAGGGAAATTTATTTGGCTTGCTTACCAGATGTGTATGTAGAGTGACAGCAGGGAAAATAAGCAAACTAAAAGACACACCACAGGCACACCTTACTAGCAAAGCAAATGCTGAAAAGTACAAGAAAGCTTTTTCCTTTAAGCTCTCCCAAATCTTTCAAATAGCTTTGGCAGGGCACTGGTGAACATCCAGCTTTGTGTTATCCAATACATGGACAACTTATTCTGATTTAAAGAGGCACGATCAATGCCTGCACAGTATGAACACAGAGACCATCCCTAAAGCACATGTTTCCAAACTCCTGCTGGTACAGCATCCCAACAGCACTGCTTGCACACACGGATGCTGTGGGTCAGCTGGCAGTCTCACAGCTGCCTGGGCATTCATCTCACGTCATTACATCTCATCTCAGCTCCTCTCAGCTCACCTCAGCACAGGGATGCTGAGCGCTCCCCACCTGCCCTGTGGGGCTGCAGCTGCCATAGAGGCCCAGCACGCTGCCCGCTGGTTTCTGCGGGGCTGGCAGGGCTTTACCTTCTGAACTAACACCTCACAACTTCCAGTTTCCAGCCAGGAAGAAGCGAGCTTTGACTGCAACGTAGTTAAAAACCTTTAGGGTGTCTCTAAACCCGCTTCGCCCCCATAGAGCCAGAGCAAAAGCCCTCGGGGCGCCCCTCAGCTCCCCAACCACACCAGTTCCTTCCCGAAGGGCAAAACGCCCGCGGCTCCCAGGGATTCCTGCCCGAGGAAACCCGGCCCAGCGCGGCGGGCAGGGCGGGCAGCCCCGGCTACGTACGCGGAGACAATCTTGCCGCTGAGGATCTCTGCGGGGGCCATGGCGGAGGAGGGCGGGGATGCAGCACCGAGCGCGCCGGGGCTCCCGGGCCGACTGCGGGACGCGCTGCCCCCGCGGCCGCCACACTCCCAACCCACGTGGGCCCGAACTTTGGCGGGCACGACCCCGGCCCCGCCGCGCAGGCGCTGCCCCCGCCCCGCCCCGGGGCACAGGGGTGGCCGCGGAGACGTCGGGGGTGCTGGGCAGGGTGTGCTTCCACCGAGGTACAGGGATGGCCGCAGCTCCCTCAGGGAGTGCCGGGCAGGGTGTGCTCCCACAGGACCGGCCGTGGCTCCCTCGGGGGCTGCCAGGCAGGGTCACAGAGCGTGTTCCCATCGGGGCGCAGGGACGGCCATGGATCCCTCAGGGGGTGCCGGGCAGGATGTGCTCCCACAGGGCAGGAGGGGGATGATCCGCGGGGAAATGGCCACCCAGACGGCCTCCCAGCCCGGCCCCTGCTCTGCGCGGAGCCAGCCCGGGCGTCGGGGCCGGAGCGGAGGACAAAGGATGTCCCGGAGGGAGCTGGGGCTGAGGGGAGCGCCGGGCTGGGCTCCACACAGCGGGTGCATAAACGTATCTTTAAGAAAATCCCAATCAGTATGAAGAGTAATCTGTGTTTTATGTCCTGTGGTACTCTGTGCTAAGACTAGAAGGTAATAGCTGAATTTCAGGATCACAGAATGGTTTGGGTTGGAAGGGACCTTAAAGATCATCCAGTTCAACCCCCCCTGCCAGGGGAAGAAACACCTTCCGCTATCCCAGGTAGCTCCAAGCCCCATCCAGCCTGGCCTTGGACACTGCCAGGGATGGAGCAGCCACAGCTTCTCTGGGCAGCCTGTGCCAGGGCCTGCCCACCCTCACAGTATCACAGAATCTGCTCATCTGAAGGGACCCATCAGGATCATCGAGTCCAACTTTTAATGCTGCACAGGACATCCCCAAGAGTTACACCGTGTGCCTGAGAGTGTTGTCCAAACACTTGAAATCCATCAGGCTTGGTGCTGTGACCCCTTCCCTGGGGAGCCTGTTCAGTACCCTGCCACCCTCTGGGGGAAGAACCTTTTAATAATATCCAGCCTAAACCTTCCCTGACACAGCTTCAGGCCATTCCCTCAGCTCCTGTCCCTGGTCACCACAGAGAAGAGATCAGTGTCTGCCCCTCCTCTTCCTCTCCCAAGAAGTTGTGACTGCAATCAGGTCTCCCCTCAGGCTCCTCTCCTCCAGCTGAACAGACCAAGTTACCTCAGCTGCTCCCCATACATCTTCCCCTCAAGACCCTTCATCATCTTTGTTTCCCTCCTTTGGACACTCTCCAAAGTAATTTTTTTCCTAATACCTAATTATCAAGTAAAGAATTTTCCCCTAATATCTAATCTAAATCTACCCTCTTTTACTTTGAAGCCATTCGCTCTTGTCTTATCACTACATGCCCTTGTAAAATGTACCTCATTCTGATTTGCATAATAATAAGTAATCCTTATTTTTCAGGATTTCAACACATTTGTCCAGCACAGTCACCAAACCAGGGACTAGCCAGAAAGAGCCATGAAGAGGAGGGTTAGATCGTGGTCTGAAGTTCATAGGAGTTGTCAAGAGTGAGAAACAGGTTCCTAACAGTGGCCTCCAAGGGATGTATTTGCAGTAAGTAATCCCATTAGAACTGGTGAAGGTGTAGCTTCCAGTAGATCCATGCAGTTGTCCACGTGTACTGTTATTTACATAACTAAGGCTTTTCTTTACTCTGCTGGCCAGTGCAGACGTTTTAGGACCTTGCTTAGAGAGTTGTCTGTCAGTGGTTTTTCTCACACACATGGCAAATAAGTGATTAGGGTCCAGCCAGGGTTGAAGATGGAAAAAGCAGTTAAATGTCACTGATGCAGACTTGCCCAGGCAAGATAATTCTGCAACCCAGAGAATTGTTATGGAACTCATCAGTGTTCCCTGCTAATGTCTAGCACATGGTTATGGAACAGGTCCATGACTCAAGAAGCTGGTCATGAAAAGTTCAGGGGCAGAGAACTGGCAAATTGGGATTGATGCTGGGCTGGCCCCACAGTGTTAGATTGTTGTTGGGGAATAGTAGCACATTTCTGTGTCTCCAGTAAAGCAGTGCTCTTACTGTTTTGGGACCAAGCAACATCTGCCACATGTGTTGGCAGTGAAGCAAAGAAACAGAGTAACCTCACTGAAAATTAAAAAGCTATGGAGAATCAGGGGTTGGATGCTAAAACAGCAGTGTTCCTGCTGAGAATTTGAGACTCAAAAGGCCTGTGTGAAATGCTTTCCTGTAGAATGCATGGGTTAGGAAAAATAAAGTATCTGTTCCCAAGAGATTGCTGAGGCAGCATTCAATCCCACTACTTCATGATGGAATTGGTTCAAAAAGGAAGTGCAGGCCTTGCAGCTTCCACCTAGGGCACCAAACTGAGGATGGAAATGTAAGGGCCCTTCTGTCTCAGAAGCTTAGAAGCTTTAAGGTTGCTTCTCCAGTATTCTGGGAGGGGAATGTAAACCATACATAGTTCAGAACTTCCCTGAAGATAAGGCTTTTTTTCTTTTTGTTTCTTTTCATAGCCTAACAATGATATCTTTTCTGCCTTTTTCTGCTTTCTTTTCTCTTTAGGGCAGAGATCTTTACCCTGAGTTATTAAACTACCTTAAGTTAACAAAGTGTTGTAATTGTAGGATTAAAGGTCAGAAATTTCTCTTTTAAAGTGACTTGGAAAAGTGAGAAAACATTGTGGTTTAGGGCTTTTATATGCTAAATTGAAAAACATGGGAATAAATAGAAAAAGCTAGAAAGAACTTATTTTCCCCTTTCATTATGTGTTCCCTGGATTTCCTGGACTGCTCCAACAGGCACTTGCAGTATTATACAGTCAAAACTGAGATTACGCAATTAACAGAGAGAAGGGATTTTTTTTAGGCTGCTTAAAATTCTGTGCCTTATTTGTTTCTTCTGTTGCCTTTATCTGAGGCCTGAGTGAACTCTTAGAGGGGGAAATGACCTTGTGTTTAAAAAAAAAAGGATGAACACCTTCACCTAAGGACAGGAAAAGTTCCCCCAAACAACTTTTGCCAAAAAAGAAGATTTGAAACTCAGGATGGTAGTGTAAAAATATCAGGCAGAAAAAATAAAAGAAAGCCACTTAATTTAAAATATTCAGGTGACCTGAATGGTCAGAAGAAGCCATTGCCATCAGGAGCTGTAGATTCCTACCCAGAGCTGCTAACTTGAATGATTTACATGTGTGTGTGAGCAATAGATCTCCCTTCCTGCTTTTCTTATTGCCCCAGCTCCTGAAAAATAGATGGGTCATGATGATAGATAAAACTCAGAAAATTACCTGAATTTATTATAGGAAAGGAACTAAGAATAATTCCAAACAACTTCTACTATTTCTTTACTTTTGATCCAGATTCTCATTTTGGGGAAGGGACAGACTCATGAATTTTAAATTCTTATGGCAGAAAATCAGACTTGCTAACCTCCTTTTATCATAGCAGGATGTTCTTTTGTATTTCTAACTTGTCTCCTGTGGCAGTCAAGTACTAAAGCTGAGATTGTTCCTCAGAAATGGTTCACATCATGACTTTAGGTAAGAATATGTTCTTTAACATTTATTCTTAATCGTTGTCCTGAGATCAAAATACTGGAAAAAAGTGGAAAGGGAACAGAAAAGGGATTATGTGATGAGAAATGGCTGAACAGATCCTTCTGCTCAGCTCATATCAAAGCCAGAGCCAGCCCCAAAATGCAGTAAAAAAGTTAAATCTACTATTCACATATAGGAAATGTCAGCAAAACACAGTGGCAAAGGAAACAAACACTGTGAAAATGTTTACAAAGTTGACAGCAAAGATCAATGTTTTAGGCATTCAGCATCAAAACAGACTTATTATCTAATGGTTGTTAGAATCAAGAAGGATAAAAACAGTTACTTGATGATAGGCGGAAGTGTAAGAGAGAGAGCTCTGCTCTGAGTGTTGCCCCAGCTAAGTTGTTCTCCCTCTCTCACCTCCCTGTCAGCACCTCTGGGTTTGATTTGGCAACTCCCACAGTTCGATTGTTTACCTTTGCATCCACCCCCTCTTACCCAACATGTCAAAAGTCATGGAAGTTGCTCTTTAAAATACCTATGAAGGCTGCAAAATGCGCACCAGAAGCACTTCCAGTGTTACTGGTGAGCCAACAGCTGTGCCTCTGATGGCACAGGGCCCCAGAAACTCTGGTTTGTCATGAGAAGGGAGAACATTAAGCTTTGCTTCACCCATTAAGTAGGATGGTTAGGATAGGATGTTGTCTCCAGTAAAGGAGGAGGAACAGAAAAATTAGATTTGCTTTATAAACCTTGGTCAGAAAAGAGATTTTGAGGAAACGTGTTTGCATGAGCACACCAGAAAACCAATATTAGACTTTGATTCTTCAAATGTTTACAGGGACTTCTTTCTGCTTAGAGATGCCCAACTGAACAATGAATGTTATTACACAAGAATGTACCTTATTTACCATGATGAGGAACACAACTTTGTAACAGGGTAACATGCTATTTATTGGTCAACTCTCCCTTTAATCAAAAAATGACTAAACTTTGACGTAAAGCTTGAGACTGATCTCAATGTCCATGCTTTCAAACAGCCCTTATAGTTAAACTGTGTTAGTGAACTACTAGATAGCTTGACCCATGATTTGTCCCATCATAAAGTGTTTCCCAAATGTAGTTATCCCTTAATCTGTTTAGTCATATCATGTGGTCCATCCATTTTAGACGTCACTGAAACAGGAGGGTGGTGATGCAGCCCCCTGTTGCACAATCACTGCAAAAGTAACTCTCCTGGGTTAGGATGGTGTTTAATCTCTGGCCTTCTCCTGGTCCAATGGCTGAACTAGCAGGACTCATGGTGCCCCTCATCCACTTCAGGTTAACCAAATCACTTCCAAGACCAGTTTTAACTACAATGAACTGATTTTCTGTAAAGGCAGTGAGGGGTACTTTCATCATAGCTGTTTCTGGCAGGGAGGTAGAGCTGGTTGTGCCCCACAGAGTGGCAGTAACAAACAGGCCTCTCTTTCCTGACCCCTGTCTCAAGCTTGCTGATCACTTGCCTACCATGCAGGCATTTTATATTGACCATATTTTATCTGTCACTCTAAGACAGCAATAATCAGCTCAGACTATCTCTGAACTTCCACTTGTGTCACTATGCCAGTGACACAAATTTGTGCATAATTGAGAGGATTTTCCATTGACTGCTTTACTTGTTGCTCTTTAACTACATCACCTTACCTTCACACAGAAGTCTCCAACACTCCCCATTGACCTCTTAGGGATCCTGCAGAAGAAAGATGTCTTGTTAACTGTTTGAAGAATTTTTCATCACACTTGATTCTGCTGAGAACAGTGCCAGAGTCCTCGACAAATATGGGTTCCAGGTTGTCCTGACTCTGATGTTAAGAGATAAAATTCAGGTAGTTTGTTCTCATATATAGTAACCATTTCTGATACTGCTTCAGTATTTTGGGGCACTCCCTGCAATAAACAGCCTAATTCACAGTCCTAGCCTGCCTGTAAGTAGTTCATTACAACATTTTCTAGATAAGGAAACTGAGAAAAAAGGTTTTATTGATTCCCTAAAGCAGAACACAAACATAAGCATTGGGGCTGTGATTAACTACCTTGCCATTTCTACCTTCTAATTCTCTCTGGCTAAGAGTTTTTAGTTAATGGCTTGCAGCTGCATGGGATTTTCCTTCTTTTTCCAACTGCTAAATTTCACTAGAAAACTATGAAAAAAGCATTTCCAATATTTTCAATAGAAATACAATACCTACTCCACCTTTCTAACTGCATAGGGAGTTGCACACCCTGACACAGGCAGGGATAGGCAAGGAGAAAGGTGGGTTTCAGGGCTGCAGGGAGATTGTCCAAAAGACAGTGTTTCCACTGAGGTTTAATCCACACTGCCTCCCAGCCCAAACGAGGATATCCCTGACAGAGCAAGATTGCATGGCAACAACTTTCACAGGGTGCTCTTTCAACCAAGCAAATCCTGCTCTGAAGAGACAGGATGAAAAGATCCTGTGAAGTTTGTGGTGGGGAAGTCCAAGAAACCAACTTTTCTACAGACCATAATTCCAGCAAGGGAGGTAAAAATAGGTAAGTGCACTCCATTAGCACTTCAAACTTGGGTGTTACAGTCCTTATGCTTCTCTTCATATCCAGCTTGACCCACTGAGCAGTGTTTGATGATACTTGCACACAGTTCATAGTAGGAATCAGGCTTAAGAAGTTGTACATTCAACATGCTTTTACATATAGCATTCCTGATTCCAAGTTGTTTCCTATCTCTGTCATTGCCTCTAGATCATAGGACTGTCTATAACAGATCAGACAAAAGGTTGTCCCATCACAGGGTCATGGCTCTAATGGTGGCCAGTGCAGATGTGTAAGGAATATTGCAGGGCAAACTGATGATGTTCCTGGTCTCCAGCCATTTACAGCTAGAAGAATTTCTAAGACAGAGTAATGGAAGTGGGAGAAAGATAGGGTAAAGTTAGGGACAACTTTAGGCCTGTGCCTTCTCTTCTCAGAGGTTCATGAGAGACATAGATAATTTCCTTAAGATATATAATATGTATAGATTTTCCTCAACACACAAGATCTTTGTTTGCTTCCCTTTTTGCTTAAAACTTCTTGGCCATGTGAGTCTGTTGGTTAGTTTTAATGGTAACAGGATAAGGTACCTTCATGTGCTGTAGTGAATTATTTTTTCCCTTACTTGGCATATGCATACTTTTTCTGTCTCTGAAATATGGATTTATTTGCCCTCTGTGCTTCGTTATCTTCCTACTGGGGTTGTTCATAATTAGACTTGAATTTCTCCCAGGCAGCAAGCAACAGGACAAGAGGAAACAGCCTCAAGTTGTGCCAGGGGAGGTTTAGACTGGACATCAGGAAAATTTCTTCACTGAAAGGGTGGTCAAGCATAGAAACAGGCTGCCCAGGGAAGTAAAGGAATCACTGTCTCTGGTATTGTGAAAAAAATGTGTAGATGTAGAGCTTAGGGGTATGATTTAGTGGTGGACCTGGCAGTGTTAGGTCAGTGGTTGGACTTGATGACATTGGAGGTCTTTTCCAGTCTTAATGATTCTATGATTCTTAGTGTTAAAGTTAAAAATCCATTTTTATGCCCCATTGCCCATGTTTCATGACTGTTGTTTGTAGTTAGAAAGGAACAGTAAATTGAAGGAGGAAGAGACCTAACTGAACTGCTCTGGCAAAGCAGATTATTGTGATGTGCTGTTCATGTAAGCACATGCCCACACATGTGAAACAAAAAGATTTTCCTTTCCTTGAAGGTCTCCTAATTGAAGTATTTGGAGCTGAGTTTCAGCTTTGTGTGAGCACAGCTTGAAAAAGTTAAAAAGTGCTGATGCACAGACTATTCAAGTATCTTGTTCTTTTTCACTCTGAACAGTATGAAGATTATTGTGAAAGCTTGTTCCACAGTTGTTTTTATATGTGCCTATGTCCATGTGCACATATAACCCAGTTTGTATGTCTGATATTACAGACCTTTGTATCCCAGAAGTTTTTCAGCTTCTAGTCAGAGTAATCACGTTTCTGCCCTTTCCTTTTGCCTAAGAGCTCTGTGATTTGCCTGGTATTTAAAACAAGAACTGCTCCATTTATAAATGATGCAGAGCCTGGCAGAGGCACCAGACTCAGAGACTGCTAATGTTTGCCCTGAAGCTGTGGTGTGTGTCCCTTCCCTTATGCTCAGGGGCATCAGAAAAGAAAAGCAGTAAATTAACCTCACAAGTCTGCTGAGCTCTAGTGTCTGTCCTGCACATCTCTGGGAGAAAGATTTCTCTAAAGAACAGCAAGGCTTGCTCATGTCTGCTACTGGGAGCTCTCTCCAACCTTTCTGATTAACAAACCAGCTGGATAACTCATTAGAAAGTCTGTGTCATGAAATGGTCTGTCCTTTGCTGCTGTCTCTGAGAGCTTTAAATAACCCAGCAGGGCAGTGTGATGTTTTGTCCTGTGTCAGCCACAGCTGGCAAAAAGCACAGTAAGGACCCTTCTGGTCCCCTCCAGCCAACTTTATATTGAAGCTTTACATTTTGACATCTGTAGCCTGAGCACCCTAGTGCAGGTGCCTGTGCATGGAGCAGTGCTGCTCTGGAGCCCCACTGCTTTGCAGAACAAACCATGGTGAGTCTGTGCTCTGAAACTGTGCCTGGGGAAGAGACAGTGTCTGGTGCTTGCCTGGGCCACAGGAAGGTGCAGAGCCTGTGGACTTACTGTGGAACAGGAATATGGTGAGCTCAGCAGGAAGGAGTCTGCTTGGCCTGTGATTCCTCTTTATTGCTTAGCAGCCTGGAGAAGAAAATGAATAATCCTTCCAAGAGGAGCTGTGCCAAGCCAGGATGTTACTGGTGTCTTTTGTGCCCACCATGGCAGTGTAGGTCTGGCAGGCAGGGTCTGAAGGAGGCCGAGTGCCCACACTAATCATACAGGATCAGCAAAGACGATATTGTAGCAATAGGTCAACAAGACAGCTTGGGCCCCAAGACCTTTCCCGCAGTGTAGCATTGACACTAATGCTGGCATTGACCCTGTGGATATATGTGGTGGGGTGTCAGTATAGGATAAGTGGTATAATCTGAGTCTCTGCCACAGGGACACTCCTGGAGCCTGAGCCTTCCTTCCCTTTTCCTCTGACAATTCAGTCGCATTCCTGGAGCTTTGTGAAAGGATCTGGTGAATGGCACAAATAAAAGGAAGCTGCTTTCCTGCCTGTCCTGGGATCTGAAGCGGGGTGCATTGACATTTTAAGCAGGAATATTTTCACACAGGACTCCATGGCAATTTGGACTTTTTCTTTAAAGAAGTCTCATTTGAGACTTGGTGTCCTTCACTCAGGAAGGTGCCCTTCACTCAGGCACCACGAACATGAGTGCTGCTGGCAGAGAAGTGTTACAGCTTCGCATGAGGGATGCTTCCTAAAGCCTGAAGAGTCTTCTTGTGTTCACTGAATGGGAAATAGAGACACATAGGCAAATAAATAAGATTTTTTTTCAATTTATATGGACCAAGTATTCAACTCTCTTCACCTGTTCCTGGGAGAGGAGAGGATATCACCACTTACACACAAGCAGAGAGGAGGAGCAATGGTTTGCTTGGGTTCTCCACCTCACTTTATGTTTTTGATCTGTTACCTGGTGTTTGTGAACTCCATGTAGCACAAATATATGTATCAATTACAACATGTATACACACAGACTTGCTCCTGGAACTAGAATACCACTGGGTATGAGGGAAATAGTTTATGAAAAAAATCAGTGAATGTCAATTCTTCTTGTACTTTCAGGTGATATTGTGCCTTTTAAATCCGATGTAGATTAGAGTGCTTGTTGACAGACAAATATGAGCCTGTTCCCAAATTTGCTTATTAACACTTTTTTATGTGAGGACATTTCCTGTTTGAAATATTAAGTTTAAAGTTAAGTTTATAGCAGTTTTCTTGAAATGTGCTTCCTAGCTAAGGTTTCTGTACAGTGGGTGTGCACAAAGAATGTTGAGACTGAGGACTCTGGAGAAAATGTCTTCTTCTTTAGCTCAGCCTTGGAAAAAATTAACATAGCAGAGAGCTGCCTACAGCCTGCATCCATAGTGATGCCAAGTGCCCAAAAATGGCTTGGAATTCAAAGGATGGAGAGGAAGAAAGAAGCTTTTGCTGCTTCAGCCATCTGTTACCTGTGACCTTCTGGGGGTTTGTGCTTCCCAGGTGCAGCTGCAGTACCATTCCATCTTCTGCTTTCCATGGAGGGACACAGCTCTCTCTGCAGGAAGGAGTATCCCAGAATGTGTTGGATGGGACAGGGGTGGTTCTGGTTTTGTTGTTTTGTGTAGGAATACTCTTCTGGTTTAGGAAAGCACTTTTAAATAGTTTAAAATCATGGATTACTGGGAGTTGGGGAAAGCCTCTCTGCTCCTGTAGCATTGGATCTCCTACAGCCACAGCTGAAGAATCAGAAATTCAAACCAAAAATGGCTCTATGCTGAAATTGAATTGACCAATCTGTCAATAACTTAAGGCACTAGTCACACAGAAATGGATTAATTTTGAGTGCTTTTTCTTGCTGCACATGGGGAAGCTGTAGAGAGGAACAGGGTGTGAATCCTGAGAGGCCACAGGTCTGTGTGGTTGCAGGCCTGAGTCTGGGCACAGGAAACTGTGTGTGCATCTGCACTGCCCTGGGCTCGTGTCTCAGCAGCTACAGCTCCTCCCCCACCTCATTGCTCCCTGCGTGAGGCATTCCACAATTACATTTTAAGTGTAACAACTGATGCTGGTAGCTCTCAGTGTGATGTTTATTACATCTTATTAAAGTGGGATTGTTACAAGGTGAAGAACATCCATGGCATTAGCTAAAATTGCTTGCAATCACAAACACACTTTCCTTTGGTCTCAGTGGTTTACCATTTTCAGTTGCCCCAGTGCTGCTCAGTGAGCAGGAAAAGCAGTTGGGATATGAAGCTTGGCTTTTGTCCTGGCTGATTCCCATTGATACCTATATTATAGATGATGCAGGTTTAGATTTGGAAGATTTATGTCATAACAAGGCTTCTATGAAGGAGAATTGGCCAATTTATCTGCTTGCCGTTGGCCATATGACATCCCTTAAGGGCCCTGGGAAGGAGGGAATGGAGGAGTCTGGTAGGTGTCTGATGTCTGCCAAACAGCTCTGCAGGGTAGATGTGGCAGAGCCTGTGCTGAGCATCTGGATGAGCTCAGGCTTTCCTTCTAACTGTCCCAAATCTCACCATGACATAAACATTTGCTTCTGAGCTTGGACTTGAAACCAGACAGCTTGACTGCAAGATGAATTTGGGATAAAAGCTGAGCAGATTGCCTGACTTAGGGCGAGCCAACAGTGTTACCTAAGTCCACACCAAACCTCCCAGCTCGTGCTCTCTTGTGCTGATCACTACAGACCTAGCACACCCAGTCTGGAAAAAGGTACCTTGTGTGACTCCACCCATTACTGTACTCGTGGCACCAAAGTTTTCTGCAAGGAGATATGACATTTCTGTTCGTTCAGTGGGATGCAGTCAAGTATACGCATGCAGTCTCCAACCGTTAACATCCTCATGTGAGAATCAATATTCCCAATGGGCAGAGCCAGTGTTAGACCTGTGGGTTCAAGGTATTAGGATGGAGGTTCCGCCTTCCTGTCCATGCATATAATCACTTGCAGTTCATTCTGGCTTATTTTAGCCCTCCAAAGTTTGAGCCCAGGTAATTATGGAACTACCCTCTGTGAAGCAAATTAACTCTACCCCAGCCAAAACCAGCACAAACTGGCATGAAAAAAACCCCTCACATTTAAAATTTCTTTATAGTCATTTTACTATTGGAAGAACAAAAAGACTGGGGACAAGAGGCCACACTTGCTGTCCAGACTTTGTTGCACCTTTGAAGCCAAGTAAATTGTGATGGGGGAAGAAAGAAGAAAATTTATACAAGGTGAGAGACATTTAGGGAAAGCGCTTTCTGCAGTGACATTTCAAAGTGGAACTAAGGGGGGGAAAAGAGGTATTTTTCTTCAGTTTTTGGGTTGCTTTATGCTAGTTTTTGCAAAAGACAACACTAATGAGGGCATGCTCTTGTGTGATGAGTGCACCTTCGGTTAATGAAAGATGTGAGGACAATTTGCTCTAATAGCTGCCCCCTTTGGCACTGGGTTTTCTCTAATCTAAAATTTTAGGTGTTCAGTCCCTTGTTAGCAGGAGTATTTTCCAGGTTTGCATGGGAACACATCTTCCAGGTACATACTGCATGTCCCTTCATCAATTAGAGTTCTCCAGGGTGGAAAGACAAACATATGAACATGAACCAGTGTCCTGTTTCTACAGTGCTCCCTACAGCTACACATTTGGTGAAGTTTGAAGGGAAGGGTCTTGTTGTGTGAAGAAATGAGAAAATGTGGACATAGTTCCAGTGTCCCTGCCTCCCTGATACTTTCTGAGGAAGACAGAGTGAACTCTGAAGCTTTAGCACTTCTGATGTGGAGCTGGAATTTGATTGCATCAGTGTTACCTTCAGAAATGATTTATTCCCAGAATCACCAGTCGAGAACATCTGAGACATTTACGTCATATTCTCTTTGTAACTATATTTCCTGACCTTATTTAGGAAGTTCTGCTAATGTCTTTTTCTCAGTCTTTGTCTCTGGGTCCAGTTATTCTCTCTGCTATTGTCCCAATTGTTGAGGATGGAAGGGAGCTTTTGAGAACCTCTGGCCAAACTGTTCTGCTCAAGCAGGGTCAGCCAGATCAGTCTGCCCAGAATGGTGTACAGTTGGTTTTTGAAGATCTACAAGGATGCAGAGCCCATAACCTCCCTGGCCAACCTATCCCAGTGCTCAGCCAGCCTCACATCTCCCTTATTCTTGTTGCTTTTCCCCTTTTGTCTCAGCTTTTGCCTTCTTGAACCACTTCCTTAAGCTGGACTGTGCAGTCTGTGCTCTATCCATCTTTAACACTTGTATTTCTCCCTCCTGAGACCCACCTCATGTTAGGAAGCCCTGAGCCAAACCAGAACAATTGGTAGTCCCACCAAAGGACAGTATTACTGGAAATCTTTCCTTCTTGGCACAACTTGAATGTGTAGTCTTGGACTGCTCAAGAAACTATAATTTGTTTTCTAAACCCAGAGTGCTGCCTGAGAGTAACTTCTGTGCTTTTTCAGCCACAGGCAATCTTCTCAAATTCTTCAGTACTTAAATTGAGTAGGTGCCCTGAATGTTATCAAGGCAAAAAGACACCTGAACCTTGCAAGTCCTTAAACAGGGGAAAGCCTTTCTGAATCAACTTTGCACAGTGGAACGAGCAATGGATTAGTACCTAAAAAGGACCACATAATCTCCTATCAGTTGCTTCATACTTTTTCAGCACTGTATTTTAAGAAGTCTGGAGCATTATTTTGTTTTCTTTTATGGGATTTGTTATAGCAAGGCTGGTATCAGCAAGGAAAGAGGCCAAAATTCAACCCAGCCTGATTACTTTTTAATCTAAAGTTTGCTGAAGACTTTGTACACTCACATTAAATGCCCAGTGAAAGCTAACATTTTTGATGGGAGGAAGAGAGGTTTTCCTGAAGAGACAGGCAGAAAACCTAATAATTACAATGTTGAAGTCACAAAATTATGTCCCATGCCCCAGAATAAGCAGATCTCAAATACTTCTTTGTAGGAAGTTAAGAAATGAACAGAGTTGAGTGATGCAGAGTACTCATACTGAAACCTGTATTTGGGCCAACCACTCAAGATAACAGACTAAAAGTCCCTCATTGAGTTTTGGGTGCCACTGTGCTATGGGACCCCACATATGGGCCTAATGTAGTGCTGTTCATGCCATGGTGTTGTGGTGGATACACTATGTGACATCCCAGCCCACTCCAGTCGGTGGGAATCTTTGTATTTGTTCTGTGACTGTCGGTGACTTCTGTTATCGCAGGTGATGCAACATCTGTGTTACAGTGATACAAACATCACAGTGTAGGTGCTTGACCCTTTGACAAAAAACCAAACAGCAGCCACCAGCCAAGGCAAATAAAGAATTGGGAAAAGGTACGTTTTTCAGGAGGTTTTTAAATTTTACAAAGTGTTCTGGATACACACAGAATTTCTGTTCTTGTTGTTAATTAGCTCTGAAGAAGAATTAGTCAACATGTCTTAAGAACTGAGAAACATTCTGGCTATAGCAGAAATCCAAAGTAAATGCTCCTCACACAGCAAGAGCAGGAATCAGTGCTTTTCTCAGTGCTCAGGAAATACAAATTTCACAAAGAACTTCTTTAATTTTACTCTGTGAGGTCCAGATTGGGTTGTCTGTTGGCTGTGTGCATTGCCATGTTGTTCCCATGGCCTGAGCCCTCCAAAAGCCAAGGGGCCAACCAAAACAGTCACTTCAGATGTGATTTGAGACTTTCCTAGTATTTCCCTGACTCTGCACAGGTGTGGCAGATACTGCATCCAGTAATGCTGGAGGTGAGCACAAAGTGAAAATCTGCACAGAGCAAAAGGGACATTTTAAACAGCATGTAATATATGTCACAAACTCACTCTCTTGGTGCTTTTCCACAAAACCCCAATAGCTGTATTTAAACAATCCTGAAGGACTCTGTTGGTACAAGGCAGTGCTGTCACTGTGAGGGAGCAATGGACGTGAACTGAGCCTTTCCCCTACACTCTCATGACAAGCCGCAGTGACAGCACATGCTGAAGCCATTCAAACAGTGGCAGTATTCCCAGGGAAGCACATGCTCCCCTGAGCTTCAGGAGTGGAGCTGCCTAGACCAGACAGCATTTTGCCCAAGGCCTTTCCATGCTCCCAATTCTACTTGGAGAGAGCCAGTTATTTATAGAAAGCAATGGGAGTTCTCCTGTATCAGTCTATTCCCTGCAAAACATTGGCTTTTCATGAAAATTTTAGGCAGTGCCACATTCAAAATGGTAATATAGTAAGATGTGTCTCTTGGAAGAGTCTGGATATCCTACAGCTTAGTTGAAGAGTCCTCTGCACCACTGGGAAAAAAAAAAAAAAGAAACATATCAGGCTGAATTTAACAGCCTGTGAATTAAGCATAGCCCACCACTCAAGCCTCTTTTGTGAATATTTACAGTTTTCATTAACTTGAACAAGAACTTTGCAGATCTAACTATGTATTCTGCCATTTGTCCCATTTATTTATGGAATAAATCTGGCAAAATTCAAAATGTTCAAAGGCAAAGCAGTTTCCCAGTGTCTGGTGTGTGATCAGTAGACTGAGAATAGCCAACAGAGTATTTGTCATGTGAAGTGACCTGCCTTCAGTTTTCTCATCAGAAACCTTCCTACAGCTGTAAAACAGTTTACACCCATTTCCATCAGAGCATTTCGATACTGCATTTGCACTCCACAGTGTAATAAATATGCTCCGATGTACACTGAATTTAGTGACCAGAGGGCCCTTGCACTGCAGAACCTGGAAGGCGACCCGAGGCAGACCCAAATATATTGTGCAGCTAAAGCTGTTATTCAGACATCTGACACGAAGGGGAGCCCTGGTAACAGAGAAGAGAAACTTGCCCTACATTACTGAACGGGAAAGGATGGTGTAAGGCTGCTTCTAGCATTAGTCTTGTCCTACGGCTTTATTTGCAAAAGCTAAGTGTATTTATCTCATTTGTTAATAAAGAGCTCCTTTTATGCAGGCAGCTAAAGCTCATACAGCTGGTGAGATAATCTCCTGTGTCTGTGCTATGGATCTCCTGCTTGTCTGGCTGAAGACAAAAGATTTCTTTTGGTCTTTCTCATCTTTTAGGTTTCTGCTACAGTTCTACTGGCTACAGATTAGTTCAATCCCTGTGATTTAGTTCATGCCAAGTTTAAAAAACAGGGTACATACTTTATTGGAAGGTGAAATCCTCTGTTCTAAGATGACCTCGTATGTACTGAGATCATACACTAATCTTAACAAAAGAAACAAAGGACTAATATTTAATTAATTCTTTTCTATTTTCTGATGGGCAGAATAAAGGCAGAAGGAAAGCTAAGAATGGCTTAAATTTTGGGGGATAATACAATAATCATCAGGGAGCAGCAAGGGCTGGTTACTCCCTAAGGGAAGGTGAGCTGGGAGCAAAGAATGATTCCAGCCTGGTAAATGTCTTCAGTGATGGCTGGTCATAGAATCACAAAATGGTTTGGGTTGGAAGGGACCTTAAATATCATCTCTTTCCAAATCCCCTGCCATGGACTGGGATGTCACCCACTAGATCAGGTTTCTCAGAGCCCCATCCAACCAGTCATTGAACACTTCCAGGGATAAGGCATTTTCAGCTTATCTGGGCACCCTGTTCCAGTGCCTCACCACCCTCACAGTAAATAATTTCTTCCTAACATCTGATCTAAACCTCTCCTCTTTTAGTTTAAAACCATCCCCCTTGTCCTGTCACTATCTTCCTATGGCAAAGCCAGATACTTTTATTACCCCCTTTAGATACTGGAAGGTGCTCTAAGGTCTCCCTGGAGCCATCTCTTCCCCAGGCTATTTATTTTAATCACACCCTTCCTCCAGCAGCTGGAGAGGTTTGTCTGAGCAAGATATTAACCTCTTGGATTACCTCTTGGTATGGCAGGTCATTTGTTGATTGCTCTCTTGTTATACATTTGCATGATGAACTGGCTCAAGCTTGAGGAAAAAAACCCTTTTCTTGTTCTGGCTGCATTTTGAGTCTAAAATTCAAACAGATCTGTTTGAATTTTCATAGAATCATAGAATATCCTGACTTGGAAGGCACTCACAAGAACCATCCAGTCCAGCTTCTGGCCCTGCACAGGACAACCCCAACAATCACACCACATGCCTGAAGGACCTTTCTTTAATATCCAGCCTAAACCTCCCCTGGCTCACCTTCATGCTCTTGCCTTGAGTTATAGCACTTGTCACCAGAGCTGCAAATTCAGACAGTTTCTGGTATCTTTTACATTATTGTACTCCAGTTAGCCCAGTAGCACTTCTCTCCTCTGACTGTCCAGGTTGCTTAAGGAAAATGCTCAGTGTAAGGGTTGGGTCTGACCAAACACTTTTACCTGTGAAAGACACGTCTAGAGCCTGTAGTCAACAAGATGTGGTGATTTCTGGTTTATTTATTACTGTCTTCATCACATCTAGAAGTTCTCTGACATTTTCCTGTGTGTCTTACAATGCTCACATTTTGTAAGGTGGAACTGTGTGGTAGGACAGGTGTTGTGTTAGCAAGTAGGGAGATAAGCAGTGTCTGCATGAAAACCTGATTAGTTCTAGTGGCAAATAAGAATTTTACCTATGAATAAAGTTGCTTGTGTCCTCCCCGTTGCAGATACCCTGCATTTCCAGTCACACACCTCTTGTTTCTGATACAAAGTCATCCATCCAATTGCTTGCTCCTTTTATATGTGTTGCACCTGCCGACTTAGCCATTCAGATGCCTCATTTCTCTCTGTGATTTTGGGTTTTCTGCAATCTAATCATGCTCTTTATTGGTGCATAGCTACATTAAGATCAGGTGGACAATTTCAAACCCCCAGTCTCCCCAATTAAATTTGTATATTCATTAGCAATGATGTACAAGTCAGAATTTCACTGGTTTTCTTTCTGGCTAGCTGGTTGGCTTGTCTGTTAGATCAGATTATTGAAAAAGATCCCACAGAGTGACAGATTTGGTTTTAAAACTGAGAGCAAAGCTGAGAGACCTGTATTGCTTTTCAGACCAAAAAGATCATGAATCATGTGCAGCTGCTCTCCTTGCACTGGCCAGAGGATGTTACCAGACTGGGTAAAGCTGATGTGACTCAGCCAGACCTGGGACAGATAAAGTGACTTTTGGATACTTAGTAAGTGATGAAAGCCAACCTCTTATGGTATGACACCAGTCCACTTCACTGAAAAACCAGCCAGCATAACTAGTAGAGACTGATTGGATTTTGGGTTCAGTAATGTGCTTAAATAGATTAGAATTTCAAAATAATTGCAATAGCACAATCAGATTTATAGTACATCAATTGATATGATAAGGACTGGTAATTTGTTACCTGGAGACTGTACCAAGCACCTCATACAGGTTGAAACTTGGTCTTTCTCACTCCAATGAGTGCACCAAAAGAATAGCAAATAACTGATGTAAGGAAAACATCTATCAAATACAATATTTTTAAAAAAGAAGAGGGGGGGGGCCCACAGTTATACCTATTGCTAATCATATTTTTTCAAAGGACTTTTTAAAAATGAAACTGTGATTAGTTTAAAAGTACCTACTTCTGGCACCTGTTTCCATGACAACAAGAGCAGCAGCTAGAAATGACATCATTTGAGTTCTTGTTGGTTGCGCAGGCACTGGAAACTGCAGATATCATATAGAAGCATTGGGACCAGTCAGTAGAGTGTAGTTAGGAGAAGAGGAAGGTTTCATGGTGTGTTAAAATCCCTTCACATACTTACAGGAACTCCTTACAACTAATATTATTGTTATTTTCAAACAACAGCAGCAAAAATAAACTAATTTTCAATTGAAAGCTAAAATTATGAAGAGGTAAATTTGGCTTGGAAAAACTACACCTCTCAAGCAGCTAATAACATTAGGCTTGAGAAATGATAACATTATTGTAGTATTGTAACAACATTACTGTATTATTCTGTGCCTGTAAAACTGCCTGATAAGAACTTATTTGTTTTTTATCACATCCTTTCCTTAATGGTATTCCATTACATCTAATTTTAATATGTGCTGGCAAGACATCTTATTAAGTGTTGCTGAATCATGTATTTACTTTGAGTCACTTACAATGAACAGTCTTAGTTTTCTATGTGATTTGCCTAAATATTTTCTTGGACCAGAAGTGTTTTGCAATGGAAAATTTAGGCATGAATTCCTACTTAGTTGGGCAATAATGTAAAATCTGGAAAGGAATATAACCGGCATGATGGAGTCTTATACTTCTGAGGAAGTTTTTTAGATGTCTTTCATATAAAATGGACGTGTGGCCATTTGTGCAGTCATTTAAAAACATCTTGCTTCAATCATGGGCAGAGGAAAACCTAAGGCTACAGTGCAGGCAGAACCTCAGTGACTGCAGCTACAGGTACAGGTACTGTATCAAACCATCAAATCCCACCTTTTCAACTTTGATTATGAAGTGCAGAATTTCTGAATGTTTGCAAAGTGTCAGATCTGAGCAGCCCTGGACTAAGTATGACAGCAGCCCTGGACTAAGTATGACAGCCTCCTGCTTCTTCCACAAATTCCCTCTCCTAAGAAATGCAGACCAAGAAAGTTTATTACAAAACTGAATTTATGAGTC
>JAWWLZ010000172.1:56931599-56987187 GCA_035041345.1 Poliocrania exsul
CTTCTATTGTGGTGCCCAAAACTGCACACAGTATTCAGGATGAGGCCACCCCAGTGCAGAGCAGAGCAGGACAATCCTCTCCCTCACCTGGCTGGCGATGCTTTTCCTGATGCCCCCCAGGACAGGGTTGGCCCTCCTGGCTGCCAGGGCACTGCTGACTCATGTTCAACTTGCCATTGATCAGGACCCCCAGATCCCTTTCTTCAGTGTTTCTCTCCAGCCTCTTGTTCCCCAGTCTATACACACAAACAGAGTTGCCCCATCCCAGGTGCAGAATCCAGCACTTGCCCTTGTTAAATTTTGCATGGTTGGTGGTTGCCCATCTCTCTAATTTGTCAAGGTCTCTCTGCAGGGCGTCTCTGCCCTCAAGGGGGTTGACAGCTCCTCCCACTTTAGTGTCATCAGCAAACTTACTTAGTATTCTTTGCACCCAAGTTGTTAATGAAGATGTTGAAGAGAACTGGGCTGAGAATGGAGCCCTTTGGAACCCCACTAATGACTGGACACCAGCATGATATTGTATTATATTATGTTTTATTATATATAATACAACTATATTATATTTGAATATATTATTCCAAAGAGAGGAATCTGCTGGCAGATTATCAGTGCCTTCTGGATCTGCACAGGTCTGTTTAATCTTGTGAAGGTGCACAAATGCTTCAAATATTCACAGATTAGAGACTAGTGACGAGGTCTTCTTGCTTCCGCTTCCGGAATGCTCATGATCACAAAGGATCAGCCTGATTTGAACCTCAGAGATGTGTGGTGGGAGGTCAGAACAGGAGGCTGTGAATGTCTGAGGAGACACCTGGAGCTTCCTGTGCCTGGTGTGCCACCAGACCGCAGTGAGCAGGACCAGGGCTGCTGTGGTGGCCCAAAGTGGCCAGTGCCGCTGCAAGGTGGAAAGGAGCATGGACTCCTCCTTCATCTCCTCAATCTTCTGCAGCAGGCGGATCATCTCCTGGCACAGCTCCACTTCCCACTCCAGCAACTCCTTGGCTGTGGCCACATCCATCTGGTGATCCTGCTTCAGGCCAGGCTGGAGGGCCAGCAGGAAAAGGAAGAGCATGGTGGCTGCTGACATGGCCTGGAGAAGGCATGAGGAGAGGGGGATCGTCAGGTCCAGGTTGGAGGGAGTAGAGAGCTGAGGGAACCTGGCACATTCCCAAAGTCTCACTGAGCACTTGCCACCACTGGGAGCCACAAGTCCCTCTGCTCCCCAGCCCTGAGGGCAGTACTGTGCCCTGTCCTGAGGGGCTCAGCTCTTGTTCTGGGTTAGAACCCCCCGTGTGCCTTTGCCCCGTCCCCCATCCAGCCCAGCCTTCCCCCTGTATGTGCACTTGCCATTCATCTGAGTCCGACTGTAAGTGGGACTGAGACACTGTGGATGCTGCTGGTGACAGCCAGTGATTCACAGCCACCTCTGCAACAAGCTGGTGGTGGCCCTGGTGACAGCTCCTCCTGTGGCCTGCCCTCTGTGATGTCACAGCCACCACTGCTGCATCACCCAGCTGGAAGCTCCAACCTTCATCCCCGCCTCCCAGTTCAGCAGGTCCTGGGCACAGTCACACCAAGTGCAAACCCACCCCAGGGCCTTCCTGGACAAAGTGGGCAAGACCCCCAAGACCCCCAAAGCTGTGATTGAAACAGATTTCCAATCATCTCCCTGGTGCAGGTGTAAAAGAACCACCACTAAACCATGTCCCCAAGTGCCACAATCACAACTAAACCTTGTCCCCAGGTGCCACATCTACATGTCTACATTTCTTCAGGGATGGTGACTCCATCACTTCCCTGGGTGGCCTGTTCCAATGCTTGATAACTCTTTTGGAGAAGAAATTTTTCCTTATATCCAACTTAAACCTCCTGGTGCAGCTTGAGGCTGTTTCTGACCCCCATCTGGCTACAACCTCCTGGCTGGCCTTATAAGCAGATCTTTAAACTAGATGTAGCAGGGAAAGGGAATTTACTTCCAAGTGTCAGAGAGGAGCCAGGAAAAAACAACATTTTAGGAAGTGGCATAGGTATATTTACAGAGATGGGCTGGGAAGGAACAGTGTGTGTGTGTTGTGCGGTGTGTGTGTTGTGCTCTGTGTTAAGGAATGGATTGATTATAAAGAGCTGTGTTTGAAGCACAGCCATGAACATGTTGAGAGTCTCTGGGCAAAAACTGAGGACCAGACCAACAAAGGGCAATTTGTGGCTGGGCTCTGCTACAGGGCCTGACCAGGGGAAACTGTTGGTGAGGCCTCTTGTTTCAACTACAGCAGCATCACATTCCCAAGCTCTTACCCTGATGAGCGTTTCAATCCCCCAGTATGTGTGCTGGGAGAGCAGCACAGCTGGCTGTGAGCAATCCAGGAAACCTTCTGTTTCAGGTATTGGACAAACAACCAGAGGAGAAGCATTACTGGCCCTGGTGCTCACATCCATAAATAAGCTCGACACAGGGGTTGAGACTGGAGCAGCCTGGGCTGTAGCCACTGTGCCCTGGGGGAACTTGTGATCTCAAGGAATGTGGGCCTGGTGAGGAGCAGGATCAGGACCCTGAACTTTGGAGGAATGAACTTCCAGCTGTTTAAAGAATTTGTATATGAGCAGTAGGTAGATTTAGACTGCTTTGTAGCCCTGTGCTTTTGAGAAAAACTAAAGGCAGGATTTTAGTAGAATATGTGAGAGCTACTTCAGTGAAGCTTTCTTCCTTTTCAGGCTTCCTTTATACCTGCTACAGCAGTTCTGTTATTTGCTTTTTCTCCACATGTGAGATTTGGATTGAACATAATGATTTTTCATAGATGTGGCAGACACCCCTGCTGCTTTTCAGTCTTTCTGATAAATCTGAAAGCAATATATCCTGTGTGATGTATGACTGTGTCGAAAACTGCTTAGTCTCCAAATGTCTGCCCTATTAGTTTTTGGAATAACCCTGAGTGACAATGGGCTAAATTCATCTTTAGTGAAATTTCACAGATTATGAAGAGAAGGTAAGTTGGATGAACTTTTCCTCAAAAACCCTTGATAAAATTATTACGATAAATTAGTTTCTTTCATAGGAAACCGTTCTGTCTTCTTGGTTTTTCTCTGGAAGTCAGGACATTTCCTTTTTTTTCCTTCCCACCCTCAATTTACCCCATTCTCTTGCTTTCCTGTAGTGTCCTCAAAAAAAATACCTTTTTCCCTTTCTTTATAGTCTTTGGACTAAAGATAGTTTGCGGAATGCAATTGTAAGATCAGTTCAGATACTATTTTCTCTCAAATAACATATTCCTTACACGAGGGATAGTGATAAGCATGTAATGGATTCACTTTACTTTAAATTACAAATGCCTTTTTAGCATTCACAGTTGGTGAAATGTCATTGATTTTATTTTAGTTCTATCAGATTTTGGAAAGATCCCTTCATTAATTATATTGTTCCTGAAAGTACTTAAATAACATTTTTCTCAATGATTTTTTGGAGTTCTTTTCCTCCTCTTCCCTGTTGTATTATAGAAGAAATAGATGAGTAATTGTGTAATATAATTTGATGAAACCATACTAGAGATAATAAGAAATTTAGCAATATTTTTGCCATTTAATCTATTGGATTTGCTCTTGTTCTCAAAAAATTCAAATTAAAAACAAACTCATGGCCAGTTCTCTGTGAAATTTTAGAATAAAATGAACTCCTACACAAATTACCACAATGTCTGCTGCTACATAATTAGAAATAATTATGCAATCTTCAGAATTCACAATGTAAGTTCCTGGTAACCAGGAAGGTACTGGTGATACTGTTTAATATTGGTCACTTCGTCTGAAACATTGTGAATGGTTTTATTGTCTTCGGGTCTTTATTGCAGGTGGCACCTTCATATAGACGTACTGAAAGCCAATTAACCATGGCATCAGAGAGGTTACTACTTCTTGGCAATAAACTATGTGTGAAACACCAAGTTGCCACAGTTAGATGCTCCTGGAACTTGCATTTACTAAAGCTATTTTGAATAACTCTATAGTACAAGTCAACTATTTGATATAGTGATGACTGCTTGGAGACAGAATAAGTAATAAAATAGGTAATTGATTTCTGTGGCTACTGCAGTCCAGTATTCCTGAACTCTTTGACTTTTGGAGGAACATAGGATTACTTTGGATATTCTCTTCTCCTCACTGCAAATGTAGACTAATAAAGGCAGAGCACAGCTCTTTTATCCAATGTTTTTGCAGGGTATCGTTCTCACTTTGTGGTTAATGAGAGTCTGGAAGCAAACGGCTACTGAATTGCCTTATGAGATTTAGTCTCAGGTGAGGAATTACTTGTTAACTGCCAAATGTTGCAATCCCTTTGTCATCGATCTGCCCAGTTTTGTAAGCAAAGGCTGGATGCAGGCACACATGCACCCTCTGCAGTACCCTGTTGAAACATTATCAGTGGGGGCAAAAATCTTCCATGGCAGCTCTTCCCACATGGATTTGGTTACAGGGGACAGTCTGTAAATACTCTTAGAGGTGAACAGCCTGAAAGAGAGAAGACATGAAGGAAGCAGTGTCCTGTAAAAGAACTGATGAATTGCAGCAGATCTGTAGTCACTCTGTGCTGAGCCCAGCAAATGGTCACCAAGGTGATTAGAGGGATGGAGCAAATAATCACAGAATCATATAATGGGTTGGGTTGGAAGGGACCTTAAAGATCATCGAGCACCAATCCCTCTGCCATGGGCAGGAACACCCTCCACTAGACCAGGTTTCTTCAAACCCCATCCAACCTGGCCTTGATACACAAGAAGAAGCCAGCTGAGCAGGTGTTTTCTCAGCCTAAAGAAGAGAAAGGAATTATCTAATTAATCTAATTCAAATATATCTATGAACACCCACCAGAAAATTCAAATACATCTGTGAACACCCACTAGAAAACACAGCCAGACTTTCCATTCATGTCAACACTGAAAGGACAAGAAACATCACAAACAAATTTCAGCAAGGAAAATTCCAATCAGATATAAAAGAAAGATTCTTCACCATGAGATCGAACCAGCACTGTTACAAACAGCCCAGAGGGGCTCTGGAACCTCAGTCTTTGGAGATACTTGGATTGTGCTGGGCAATCTGATGTAACTACAGAGGAATCTGCTTTAAGCAGTGGAGTTCACCAGATGACCTACATTATTCAGTTATTCTAAAAAAAATATCACTAACCTGGTATCTAGGATAGCAGTGAGATCCCTACCACGAGGCTCTGAAGACAACTTGTAAAGCTGGAGAAGTACTTCAAAAATTTGAAACACTGGGAAAAGAAAGCTTGAGGAAGAAAGCTGGCACACAGAGAGAACAGGATTAAAATGAGAGAACAAGATTAAAAAGAAAGAACAGTGGACCTTGTTAAAGGCAAGGTCTGATTCTGTCAATAGCAGGTCTGACACCTCACTGACTAATTTGTATTGTAGTTAGCCTTGATGAGCCAGTGACACTGGGTATGAAGCAGGAAGGAACCATCTCTTAAGGCACTGGAAACTCAGATTTCCTAGGGGTTTAGAAACACTCAGCACTTCCAGGAAGAAGGAGCAGATTTTAACAAGGCAAAAGAGCCCAGTGAGCAGACAAGCTGGGAACTCTGTTACTCTTTCCTTTCATTATGGTTTTTTCCCTTAGTGCTTTTTTCATTAGTATTCATGATTCTTCTACTTTCTCTTGCTTATTCATTTCTCTGATGGTCCATCCAATCACATACATTCATTTCTTCTATAATTTTGTACACAAGTCTGTAAGAAGACAATGAGTAAGTAAGTGTGATATTAGTGATTCTGGAGTCCTGCTGGCAGCATCTGTCTTCTCTGTTCCTTTTGCTGCTGTACAAAGGAGCATCTTATTATATTCTTTATGCTCAGGTACACCTCTTAAATTAACTGAATAATTGAGTAAAATTGAGGTACTTCTGTTTCTCATGAGATGCTTTGGGATTAGAGCTTTGATGACTTTTCTTACAGATACAGTAGATACCATCCATGTCTTTGTACATGAAATCTGAGATAATGTGCCTTAAAGAAGTGGATTCTGAACAGATTTGTAAAAGATAGAGACTATTAGCTGATTTCTTGGTAACCTTGGCTACAACAATGGAAAAAATATGCTGTTTACTGTTGTGTTCTGCACAACACACATGGAAGGAAGCTGATGAATGCTGCAGATAATGGAGTTGAGTTTATCAGTGCTATGGACTCTTATGGTGTTCTTGGAAAAAGCGGAGCAGCTCAAAGAATAAGACCCAGTTATCCCCACTCCTACAAACTGTTACACATCTATGTATGTATGGCCAGATTTGGCGAATGAAGATTTGGGCAGGGCTCTCCCCATGTGGGTGGTCCCTTCCAGCCTGCACAGTGGATGTTTTAGGTGAGGCACAGCGTGCACAGAACTGGCCCCACCATTTCAGTCCTCAGGTCCATCTGCCACGGCCCAGTGAGCTTGGACAGTGACAGTGAAGTCCTCGGGACTGTCACAGCACCCAGTACTGACCGGGGCTGACCCTGCTGAGCATCCGAGATGTGACGGGATGGGATGGCAGGGAGGCTTGAACTGCCAGGGGACGGTCCCTACTGAGACTCGAACTCAGGACCTTGGGATTCAGAGTCCAGAGCGCTCTCCTTTACACCACGGGACTGCCCTCTGTTGCACATCTAACCTACAGGGAAAGTCAGTGTAAATTATCAATTTCACGTGCAAAATCCAATGTGATTGATTCCTCCTGTTTTAGGGTGACAAATCAATGTTACCAGGGCGTTGTAGCCTTGTGTCAACTTTAGCAATTCCATGGGAAACTGTGTAATAACTGGATGAGCAGAAATGTAACACACTGGGACCTGGATTATTAATCTAATGAATAGGTGTAAATTAACATTAAAAATACAAGCTCTTCCTACAGGGTTCAGAAATGTGTAACTTTAATCTGCATGTACATCAGATACAATATTAGATCACAAAGTACTGCTAAAGACAATGATACGTTCCATATGTTAAGACAAGTTTTCTTGAAGAAAACTTAAAATGAGAAATCTGATCAGCAGAGTTGAAAAAAGAATCTGTCCTTGCTAATCTTGTCTGAGAGCAGAGAGGGAGCACATAACACATAAAGCTCACCCAGGCCTTTGGTGGGATTTTCCCAGTGAAGCCTCATCATGGAAGAAATT
The DNA here is from genome assembly GCA_035041345.1 of Poliocrania exsul. Classification (NCBI taxonomy): domain Eukaryota; kingdom Metazoa; phylum Chordata; class Aves; order Passeriformes; family Thamnophilidae; genus Poliocrania; species Poliocrania exsul. Next base: position 56,938,769 of record JAWWLZ010000172.1, read on the forward strand.
TGGACCTTCCTACTCTTTAGAGGAACAGGTTGCTTTTCTCCCGCAGAGACTGCTGGAGCACTAGGACATTTTCAGTGCTTAGAAACAATTCTAATTTACTTCTCAAACATCATATAAGCCATTAACTGTTACTGAAACAGTAAATTCATGAAAGCACTTTGTAATAATAATATATGTATACTGAGAAGCAACTGTGTTGTCTTGCCCTTTCATTCAAACCTGTTCATCAGGTTTTCTTTGTTTTAGGGAAGAGATGTCAAATGCTAACAGGAGGAATTCAAGTTTTTCATGGTACCAGCTCTATTAAATTAATTCTTGTAATATGGGTAAGGTTTCCCTTGGGGGAGGGGAATAAATGTGCAGAACAGAATAGAAATAAATACAAGTGGAAATTAATCAGCCTGAGAGAAATGAAGGGCAACAAGTTTATTTGAATGCTGAAAGTTTCTCAGAACCTCAAAACTCACGTTGGGGCTGAGAAACTTCAGGAATAGCTCAGTGAAAGGATGATGTCAAATCAACAGCTACAGCCTCAGTTCACAATCTGGACATTAAGTACAGCAATCCTATTTCACTGAGCAGACAGAGGGCATTGCTGCAGATTGTAATGCAGCAGCACCAAGGCACTTTTTGACAATTCTTTTCAAGTCAGATGACTGAGCACATTACCCAAGTTACAGCAGTGAGCAAAAGTCACCAGCTGATGCAGTTTTAACATTTTAACCCAAAGCTGTATCAGCTGGAAAAAGATGTCTCCATTGGGTGCTTCAAGCAAATCAGTAGGTACACCTGCTTCTTCCAACACCTATGTACTTCACAAAATTTAGATACTAATTTGAAAATTAGCCCCACCTTATTCTTTCCACGTTTAACTGCTCATTGGATTAATTACACTACAGATGTGTCTGACAAAGCCACTAGTTTGGGGCACTTAGCTCTTTGTTTGAAAGAGTTACATTCAGAGTTACAATCTGAAAATTTGAATGTAATTTCTGATTTATTTCCTGCATTTCTGAAATATATTTTTCAGGAAAAAAAACCCCAAACCCACAGCAGAACCCTAAGTATTTTGGAATTATTTTAAAGGGCTAGAGACAAAGAAGCATCTGGAAAGGTGGTCAGTTTGAAAACAGATCAAGTCTTCACAGGCTGAGTAATAGAAAAGGATGAAGACAGCATATGTTGGAAGAAGTCACTGATGAGCTACACTTGGCCAAAAGAGCACTTGAAGAAATAGCAAGATGAGGAAAAAAAAAGAGCCAGGTACTTTTTTAACTCTGTATTGCTATTACAGTGAATCATTAAGGTCTCTTAAGACACTCTTTAAAACCTTATTAAACAGTTTTTGGGTGCTCTAGCTAATGCAAGTTGTCTCTCTGTTCAAATGATGGTAGTTTAAGGGGTTTTTAAGAGACTTCTTCAGCAACCTGAAAGAATGAGTTTTGTCACGAAGATAGAGTACATTGCAGAAGTACTGTTTGTACTAGAGGAGTCACAAGAACTGTATTGTTCCTTTAAAAGGCAATCAGGAGTTGGTTTATCCAGAGTTCAAAAAATCAAGCCAACTAACAAAGAACAGTTTCAGAGGTTTAATTAAAAACAATCTTGATCTTTTATTAAAAATCATTCTAGTAACAGTCTCATGGCTTTCATTTTTTCTGGGAAAACTATTATTAACACATTTGCTGTGAAAAGTAACTGAACCACGTTCAGTGGTTCACTGCAGTATCCTGGCTTCACAGAACATGCTATGAAGATAATGTGCTTTAATAGAGATGCATTGGTTGTATCATTTCTAAATATTACATGCATTGAGTAACTGCTGCAGTTACCTAAAGAGTTAATTAGAACTTTCAACTCGGGTTCTTTAGAGTCAGAGAATCTGAGCAACAAGGATGTCAGGGAATATATTCAGTACAATCAGTATTGGGATGATGTGGGCACTTGTTTCAAGTGATCAAAATATGAGACCAGATTCTATATCTGGCTCTGCTCTTATTTGCAACACACAGAGTAGACATTTGAATGTCTCTATAATTATGTTTGCTTATTTTAACTCTTCTTCTCACTGTTCTGCCCGAGTTCAATCTTATAATTTTTTTACACCAACCTCTGTTGCTATGACATCTTTCTAACATTCATTCTTCTCACAACACATAGGGGTGTTAAAAATATTCTGTGAGTGTGGTAAAAGAAGTAAAGCTAAATAAAATGTATAATAAAATAAATAGATGTAGTTGTAGATCTGGTCAGAGGAAGTGTTCTATGGAATAAAACAGAGAAGGAAGAAACTTATACTTAGGGAAATTAAATAATTATGCCACCTTTTTTCCCTAAACTTTTCCTTCTGTCTGACTGTCCAGGTCTAATTTTTGAGAGAGACCTCAGACTGCAGGCTGCACCACCAGAGACATTTTTTTATATACATCAATGTCTTCTCAAAGCCTCACAGGTTTCTTTAAAATTGCCAGGGAGTCAGTGTCTGAAATTCATGCCTATTCCTGTTGAATCTGAACAACTTATTGAGGAAGAAAGAGAATATATTCCAGAAAGACAATTGCCAACCTGGGAAAAAAATGTCTTAAAATTAATGAAATTATTGATTTCATCCCATTTGTCATCATTGTTTAAAGCTGGTGAAGAATATGGATAAGCCCTAAACAGAAGAATTAACACCAGGAACTCTGAATTCTAACTACACTCTAAAACCAACTTTCCGACACTATCCTTCACTGACCACTTGTCTTACAGAAACTCTACAGTTCTGCTGCACATCCATTTTAGACACTGATTTTAAGTAGACTTCATGCTCCTTTCAGTTCAGTGGTCTCTATCTCAAATATTTGGAACAAATTAGGCATTTCTGGGGCCTCAAGAATATATGCCTTGAATATCTGTGATGGTGTTTAACATAAATCATAGTAAAGGAACTAATTGGTAGTTGCCTTTCTGCATTTTTCTGATTGGATGATTCTGATGCAGCATAGTACAAGCAAGTGAATGTCATACTTCATGAGAGAACATAACATATGCTTGGTAAGCTTTTCATCATATAACTTGTGAAGAAATAAATGGAATTTTTCCAATGTTATAATTTAATGAATGGACAGCCTTTGGACTTCTAGCAGTTCCTGATAGACAGTAGCCCAAATTAATGTAATGCATTCATTATTGGTTGCATTCTTTCTACTTGTGGCAAATAAAAAATATCTTATTCAAGGCATATTACAAAATGAGAACGTTTATTTTCCTTAGCCATTTAAAGCACAAAATGTGAGAGGGATGGTTGTTGCTTGATAGCACTTCCAGAATTGCCGTGCTAATCTCATCTAGATCTGAAATCAAGATTTAGTTTGAAGTACACTCCTTTCACTTGGCCCCTTAATTGAGTTCTTACACTGCCATTCTTCCTTTGAGAGCTGGAATGTTAAAAAAAACAAGAAGTATTCAGAAAGAAGCCCTCCTTCTCTTGCCTGTTTACTGGCACACTTTCATGACTCCCACTCCATTGTGTCTGAACAAGTGGTAGAAGAAGAAAAACTTATCACAAGTGACTAGTTGCTGATCCAAAAACTTGGAGAAACACCTAGGGAGATGTCTTTTGTTTGTTCTTGCAGAACTATAATGAGAATTATATAGTGAAATATATCTAAAAGCAGGTAAAAACCAAATATGGATGTGTGTGTGCATAAGTATGTTTAATTTTATGTTTCAAGCAGCCTTTCTGTTACTTTGGTTGCATCTTCAGGTGCATAATGAGGATGGTAAGAGATGCAAAGTTATTTTTCATGAGACAAACCTAGGGATAGCAAACTACATGGTATATTTTAGGATCCCTTATAAGGTGGCAAGCAAAGACTTGGAGTATAGAATGTCATTTAAACAAATTTGTATATAGATTAGTATCTCATATTCCAGTGCATGGAAAGTATTTACCATGTGCTTTTCCAATTACAGTTGTAGAATTTATCTAACCCACTTTTCACTGTATGAGAAATTGAAACAAAAATGAAGTAAAAATGAGTGCAAGTTGTAGTCAGGAGATAATGAGGTCTATTACATGCAGATCTAATACATGTTTTTTTTCTTCTGAAAAATGTAACTGAAGAAATAGTAGGCAAGTCCTCCTGTGTGCTACATCATGGTGAAACAGTCTGTTTCCTCACAACTGTGTGTCGTGACATCCAGGGAAAACCACTTTTGCTACCTTTGGACCACCTTTAAATTGACAGATTTCAGGTTGTACATGTTAGAAGTGTGTCCCAGCTCTGGAAAACATGTTTAATCAAGGCTGTTTCAGTAATGGAAGTGAAGTTGGGCATAACAGCACTCTTGAGGCACTCACCCTGTGACACAAGTGGCTCTTGGCAAGTAGGTGCAGTCAATGGAAAAGGTGGTTGGCACTGCTGGGGCTGCTCTTGGCAACCCAAGGGGTGGGTTTTGTTTCCCTGCCACACAGAAGTCTACAAGCAGCCTTCAAATCCACACCTCTCACAGTGATACAGAACCTCTGTTGTTTCAGTGGGCTCAGATAACTGACTTCAGGACAATTAGATGCTGGGAACATGAATATACTGTTTGTCTTTGCTCTTCTTCAGTTAATTCTGGCACAGAATGCAAGTAAAGCCTAGTCCATGGAGTCTTGGGATTACTCTGGGTTTTGAATGCTATTTTCCTGTAGTTTAATTCCATATGGAATTAGTGGTCCTGTTCCTGGTGAATGTAATGGCGAGACTTCCACAGACTCCAGCAAGGACCCAACTTCTCAGAAAGACCATGCCCTTCCACCAATAACAGCTTCACTCAGCCAAGAATTTGGAGACAGGTCATTAAAATAGCTAGAAAGGAGGTTACTTTCCCAGAAAAAAATCACTGAAATAGTTTTGAAAATGATTTTTCCGACACTAATAAAGAAAATGTAATAGACCATTTTATGCTCCTGTGCTTAGGCTGTGCCTTATACCATGATCAGTATAAAAGAAAATGATGTTTCCTTGATTACTCATTCAAGCAGAAAATGAGTCCTTTTACCTGAAAATTTAGAAGTTTCCTGAGTAATTGGATAGCCTTTGTACATCTTCAATTTTGATGTTATTGGGTAGTTTATGGTATTTACTGAGATGTTTTAGTCTAATCATTTTTTCTGACAGGTTAAAATATCACTATTACAGTGGGAACATTCTCCTGACAGAGGAAACTATTTAACAAATTAGGTTCTGAATACAATTTGCTGGTCAGTGATGCAGAATATACAATGCATGTGCAAAAAATAGTTTAAATATCAACTAGAAGCTATTTATGTAAATTATACTAAAGGATCCTGCATTGTGAGGCTTTCTCTTTCTTCCAAGACTGCAGAAGATGCTTGCAGAAATAATATGAACATTGCAAATAAATTCTATAGAAATCTGTCTGCTCCAGAATTACAGGCTCTCCTTTCGGTGCTGAGCACACTTTAAAATAATAGAGTTTAAGATTTGAAGGAGAGTGGATTAACCAGCAGTATTCACTAATTCCCTCTGGTTCTTATAAAACACTCATCAGCCTTGAGGGGCGTTGACCAAAGACAGGCTGATACCTTTCCAAGTGTTTGCAGGGAAGATCTGCCACCTGGGCCTGTGAGAACCTCCCTGAGGCACACGAGCCCTGGGGTGGGTCCTTGTCTGGATTTGGGACAGCAACAACAGCAATTCAGCAGGTGACAAAGAAAGGTCTCCCAGTTCTTGCAGCTGCTGAAGTTTCAGTAGAGTTGTGGTTTAACTCCATCAGCACATCCCCACACAGCCACTCACTCACTCTTTCCCCCACAGTGGGATGGGGAGAGAATCGAACACATCCTCATACCCACCATCTCCCTTCATATCCTTTGATACAATACACAGATAACGTTCCCTTAGTCTATGGGCCACCCCTGTCAAATACCTTTCAAATGTCCATAAATGTTCACAGATGTCTGCAAAATGCCCAGTAAGTTTATTTAGTCCTTGATTTTGGGCTCCACCTGTCATGGTGGCCTCTTAGGAGAGGAGAAATAGTGTGTTACATGGAGTTACTGGGCCCAACGCCAGCTCAAGTCAGGTCACTGTTGCACTTTTAAGGCTTCTCCTCCCCTGGTTCTGGTGGCTCCTGCTGTAGTAATGCCATAATGGGCAACTCAAGCACTCCAGCAGCGGCAAAAAGCAGCCACTAATGAGCACCAGGCACTCAAACCCTTTGAGCCGCATGTTGGGTGCCAGAATAGTCTGATGTGGTTTAACCCCACAACTAAGCACCACCCAGGTGTCTCCCACACACACTCCTGGTGCACTGGGGGAGAGAATCAGAAGGGTAAAAGTGAGAAAACTTGTGGGTTGAGATAAAGACAGTTTAACAGGGAAAGCAAAAGCCAGGCATGCAAGCAAAGGTAAATATTGAGCACAGAGACAAAAACTGAGATGGAACAAAGCACTCTCATGTTTGCCTCTCAGCAATTGGCTAAGTGCCATAATCTTCCAGCAGACACAGTGTTTGCTTGAAGGAGAAGTCAGCATGGTAAATATGCAACAGCTCACACACTACTGTTATTTCTAGATTTTATTTGTGGTCCCAGGAGATGAGTGACTTTCACTTAGTCAGAGATATAGAGGCATCTGCAGTTTCTCTTCAGTTCTATAACCTGAAATGTGCTGCAATGTATAAGAGAGAATAATTTCCTCTAGCCACCTTATTCCCTCTAAATCTAATTCAGCTGTACTGACTGCTGTGACTGTTAGACCTCTGCAGCTCCTGGGATCTATGCTTGGCCATTGAGAACACATATATTTCCAATAGTTAAAGGACCTGGTGTGTGCAAGCTTAACTTCTCAAAAAAACCTATTGAGTGCTTGTAAATATTGATCCTGGCTCAGTTTTGTTAGATGGTGCCCCTCTATTGTCATCCTTTGAGAGATGTGATGAGAAACTCAGGTGGAAGGTCATGGAATGCAGACCTTGACATGCCCTTTCCTTCTTATCAGGAAGATAAAACTCTTCCTTTGGTCTCATCTCACATGGGTCACCCTTGTGAATATTGGTTGAAACCTTCTTCTACTTGGTGGTGGACTCTGCAATTGCAGGAAATAATTGTTTGTCAGTGAGGTAAAGAAGTGGGGATGAGCTGTGCAGAAGCCCAAAGGTCTTTTCTAAAATCAAACAAGCTGGCACTGTATGGTAAATTCTAAATATGTGGGGACAGTAAATGTCTGTGGGGCTCTTTTAAGTGTGCTTAGTGGCCACTAGATTGAAATGTTACCAGAAACAATTTTAAATCCATGTATATAAGTACCTTTGGAATAAATTTGAGGGTGCTTCAGGTAGGGATGGGGGAGACAGGAGAAGTAAAGACAGTTTTTGTTTTCTGGTTCATGCACAGAATCACAAAAAAACCCACCAAAAATCCAACCTGGTGAATATCTCTGCCTTCCATTGTTATATTGCTCCCCTAATCCATTTCTGGTGTTTTATATCTTGTTTGTTTTGACTTTGTCTTAATATATGTACACTCTTGATTTTGGTTTGGGGTTTTCATAGAATTGATTGGGTTGGAAAAGACCTCCGAGATCATCAGGTTCAACCCTTGGGCCAACTCCAGTCCCTTTACCAGATCATGGCACTCAGTGCCACATCCAATCTCAGTTGAAAAACCTCCAGGGATGGGGAATCCACCACTTCTCTGGGCAGCCCATTCTAATGCCTGATTACTCTCTCTGGAAAGATTTTTTTTCTGGTCTCCAACTTAAATTTCCCCTGGCAAAGCTTGAGCCTGTGCCCCCTTGTCCTATTGTTGAGTGCCTGAATCTGAATCTTTCCTCTGAATTTTTCAAGAGAGATATGTTCACCAGATGTTTTTAGTTTGCATGTCACAAAGGTTTCATCTACAGAATAATTGAGTAGAGTCATTATTTTACAAATAGTTGTTCAGGCATGGGCCTCTATTGAGAGGCCTGTTCCATTCCTTCCTATTTCCTACCATCATTATTACTACATCTCTTCATAATGCTGCCCAGGCAGAGATTGATGAAATAGGAAATTATTTGGTGAAAAGTCTCCAGTGTTCATGGTTTCTTGGGTATTCAAGACAAAATAGTTTTGAGAGACAAGTAGGAACAATGTTTGTACTTAACTGCAGCCACCATTCCTAGTCTCTAATATAACTTGTTTATTGCATTCATGTCTGGTGCAGCATAAGTAAGTGACTGCAAGTCTCTGCTGTGTTCAATATTCACAATCCTGTGGATTCTGTGAATGTCCTTTTCTGATTTTCCTCCTGCCTTCTGGTTTCATGTGAGGATCCTGCAGAGTTTTCCCCTTCATCTTCGAGATGAGGAAAGTGATAGAAAGAGATTAAGGTTAAAATGTCAGGTTTCTCTCAATTTTCGGTGTTGATTTTGTGTGTCCAGGTCCTGATCCTTTCAAGTGCACTCTGCATTATTAGACTTTCAGATAGAAGCTGCCCTTTGAAAACTAACCATTGTTGCTTCTTGCTTTCCACATCCTTCTTGTTAAAAAACTCTATTAGCTGATGGGTGTTGTAGTTGCTTTCCATTCTAGCAGAAAGTGGGAACAATGAAGTGTTCCTTTGTTTAACAGTAATTGGAACATGGGAAGCTACTTCAGAGACCACTCCGAATGCAAGTACAAGCTGGAAGAGTTGATCTCCTTGTGAGTGGGGGTGTGATTAAAATAAGCAAGGAAAGAGGCAACTGAAAAGAGGAGTGCTTTTAGTATGAGCTTGAGAGAAAAACAAAACCTGCTTGGATCTCTCTGTGCAAAATATTTCTGGAAGAATAAAATGAACTTCTGAATGATTGCTACCCTAATCAGAGAAGAAGTGGTTTACATGTATTCTGCAAATAATACAATAATCTGTCAGAGACAGGTGATTGCAGACCCCACAAAGTATAAAAGCATGACCTTAGAACAGAGCTTGACCATAAACACTCACAGCAAAATAGTTTAATGAGCACTTGGATTAAAAACATTAGATGCATGGTAGTTTAGAAGTCCTACAACTGAGCTCACCAGGACAGGCTTCACTAACATGCTGTGTATATTCTGTATTTAACTTCCTAATGCTGTAGTGAGCCACTTAGTCCCCTGCCTCTGAACTGTGCTCCAGGAATGAACACAGGTGGATGCTGAAAGATGCAGTGCCCTTGACTGTCTGGCCTCATAATCTATTGAGTTAACATGCTCAAGCATAAAAACAGGCTCCTTTTGGATAAACCAGTGAAGATAAATGACTATGAAGTCTGGTTTTTATTCTGCCAATGCATTATATAACACTAGGTGATTTTTTTTTTTTTTTTAATGGGGTGGTCCAAGTGCTTATCTGGTGCTATTGCCCATGTAGTGAGGAATGTAGGTCTGGTTATTCCAGTTTTGAGAAACCAGGCAGCAGACAGGAAAGATGTCAACACAGCAACTGTGCAGCTGCAGCCAGTCACCCAGCTGATTATCCTTGTTTATCCCCTCAACTGGATAGCCAGACTTCTTTGAGATTGTACCTTCTATTTTTTTTTTCTTGAAGATTTATTTTTTTTCAACAGTTCAAGCAAGTCACACTGTGTTACTTCCCTTCCCCCATTACATTTGCTTTAGTAAGGCAATAGGTGAGAAGAACATGTTCTATGCTAATACACTGGCAGCAAATTTTCTTTGAACTTCTATTACATTTAAAGCCTATTTGCATTTAAGACGTTGTCTAAATTCCTAGTGATTCTGGATGAAGAGCAAACCTGTTTGGTCAAGGAATATATTAGGTCCTCTATCCCTCAAGAGTTATCCTGGCTGAAAATCTGGAGCTGCTTTCCTGGGAGGATGCAGAAGTCATGTCCCCACTGTAGGAATTCAACCCCTTCCAAAACATTCTGTCTTTGTATCAGAGAGCCTCAGTTCTAAAATATCTGAGTAAACCAGCACTGTATGTCAGAGGCTGCTGTTTCATGACTCCACTGAATATGAGGCTTACATTTCATTATTGCATTTATTATGGAAAGCTGTTTTAAGTTAGAATTCTTTTATTTGTTGCTTTCCTTGAGAAAATGGTGGCTTTTTTGGGGTTTTGGTAAATTTTAATCTGGATCCCTTCTCTGTGCTGTGAGGCAATGAGAACAGAAGGAGAAATGCACTTCTTCAGGGAGGGTATATTTCAGTCATGGATCAGCTGGATAGAAAAATAGGAAAGGGATGAGGTTTGAGAAGTGGGAGAAGGCTGGTGTAGAGTGAAACTGAAGTGAAGTGAGTACAGTAACTTGTGCTGTAGGAGAACAAGTCTCCTGCACAGTGTGGCAACAGGGCCTTTCAAGCTCGAGAGAACAGAATAATAGAACAGTTTGGGTTAGAAAGGAGCCTTAAAGGATATCTAGTCCATCCCTCCCTTCAATGGACATCCTGATGATGTTTTTGTGACACTTCATGCTGGCTCCTGCTGCCCATCGTTCTCTTCTCTTGCTGGGTCACGTTTGTAGCTTTACTTCCCTGGGTAGCAAAGGAGAATTTTCTTGGAGGGCAAGAGAAAGAGGGATTCCCAGTGGTTCTTAATGAGTTTGGGCAGGGGGTTGACTCCTCCAAAATTTGGGATGATGGGGGAAGAGACAGAACATGTGGCCTCTAATTCTATCCAGTCTGTGCCTCAGCTGCAGATAAAAGTTCTCCTTGGAGGAATAAAGGAACTGATCTGATCTAACAGTTTGCAGTCAAAGGAGCACTATTTCTTCATCCATTCCTGCTTGTGCAGCCCTGCCTTTCTCTTAGTTTGACATTTGTCTGACCTCTCAAGGAGCAGATTCCTTTTCTTAGCTGAGCACTGAGATGAAAAGGAAAGAAAAAACCCCACCTCTCTCTCCCTCCCCCTCCTTTTGCTGGGATAACTTCCTATAAAGTTCCCAAGCTGCAGGGACTTCTCCTGGGTCAGGTGAGCTCCAGAGCCAGCATGAGGGGAAGGGAGGGAATGTGTGGTCCTGAGAAGGCAAGAGAGAGACACACACAATGCTGCTGGTGATGGCAGTGAGATGTCAGACAAGAGGAGATGCCAAATCCAACCTCAGCCAGTATCTTATGCCATTGAAGACTGATTATTTTTTATGGGAAGTTGAACTAAATTTGTTGCAAAATGAGATCTGATTAAGAAAATTGTAGATTAAAAAGGTGTGTGGGCAGATTCACCAGTTTCTTTATCTACATCTTTGTGGTGACATTGACAAGAGAAACAGGAGTTTCACTAACATGGTCTTTGAGGTGGCAAGTTACATTTATTTCCTTGGCAGCAAGAAACAAATTCCTTTTCAATTATCTGATCACAGATGTGTACTGGCAAGAAAAAGCTCATGCTATAGAGAAGGCTTTGTTTCTGTCATCTCCAGAGGCCAACTTTCCTGGAAGCATAAAGCCTGGAGAAGCAAAGTCTGGTTTTGCTTTGGAGGGAGCAGGGTTGCCTCCTTCACACCACCAGCCAGTAAGCTGGGGCATCAGAATTAAAACTGTATTTATTTATAATAATTTAATTGCAACTTCAGGATATATGTGTCCAAACAATCATGTTCTACTCTAGTAGTTTATTCAAGGCCAAGGAGTCTAAGGGAAGATAGAAGAATCTGCTGTAAAACCATGAGTCAAGGCTGAGGGCTTCATCTGGAAAATAAAGGCAGAAAGGAGCTTGAGCTGTGGCAAGAGAGGAAATCCTTTGGACCTGACAGACCAAACCTCCAGTTTAGTGGTCTCCTATACTGTACATGTGATATGGAGACTGCTGGTTTTTTCACTTATGATTTATATAGAAGTTTTGGATCCAAGTTGAGTCTCTGTTAACCCTGGTTTTCTACATTTAAAAACTTCAATTCACAATGACCTGTGTTGAACCTGTATTGTGTAAGGCAAATTGCAGGAAGAAAGAATTCTCTCTTGCACAGAATGAAGAAACACAAGTTCCACATTCTCAGCCTGTGACTTTCAGCCTTTGACTTCAGTTGTCTGCTGCCAAGACTGCAACTAATTGAAAAAAGAATCAAATGCTACAGCAATCTCGAATCCTAATGTATGTTGCAATAATTTAATATTACAGAATTTGGAACTTTTGATAGTTGTTTTCTTCTATCTGGTGCTGGGGTGGAAGCTGTGGTAGCAAAGCAAGGCATTCACCCACTGATGATGAGAATATACCTTAGTCCAAGATAACACAGGGGTCAGTAGCTCCCTTCAAATTCTTTTAGGCATAATTTTGTTATTTTTTTCTGCAAATTTAATATTGCATCCTTCTTTTCTTTAAAATCTATATCTCTTTATGGATATGTGGGACACATTAGCATTTTTTACAGCTGTCAGCGAGTGTCCTTAAGGAGAATGCCACAGCAGTTCAATAATAGGTATGTAAGAACATGTAACCACTGAAGAATATTGTCCAAAAAGATTCCTTCTGCAGTTCTGCCTTGACCTTTTTCTGCACTCCTCCTTCAGTGTGATCCTTTTACTATAACACCTCTAAAACCTGTGAGCAGTGGAAAAAATGGTTTTTGTTAGGTGAATCCTCAAGTAAAGCCACTCTTCAAATTGCTTTTGTAGCGTGAATGTGCTAGAAAGCCAAGTCATGACTGTGAGACTTGGGGTGCTAAACAGAGTGGGAGTGCTGAGGAGAGAAGTTGGTGCTTTACCTGGGGAGTGTGTGGACAGTGCACTCCAGAGAATGGGCACAGTGAGTCCTGTGGCCCCGGGAGCTGCTCAGCCCTGAGTGATTCTAAGTGATAATGGTGTAAGTTACTCTGAGTATGGGACAAGACACTCATCAGGGATGGGCCTGATTTGTCAAGTACGGTCATCTACCCAGTTTATTCACTACACCACCTTTGTCTAAAGGAACTGCTTTTTGAATCTCTTAGCACTAATGCATTCTCCTTCATGCATTTGTACGCACAGGGGGGTGTAAGAGCCTGAGCTACATCTGATTTTGTCTTGTGTATTGTTTCAAGGCTCCTTGTGGCTGCTCCTCATGTCTGCTAGGTAGGTACTGCTCCACTTATGAACTGCAGTAACTTGGAGTCTAATCAGCCCTTTCTATGCATGGAAACTCCTGTCTTGACACTCATTCTCCCCAAAAACCCTCTGAGGAAAATACATTAATGGCCTTCATCTCATATTGTTTTAAGAAACACTGATTTACATTATATATATAAAAGAGAGAGAAAAGAACTTGACTTATTTTTCTTTGGTTACTGCCAACCTGTCCCTGATCATTTATCTGGTTACTCTTTATTCCATCTGGTTATCTAACACATAAAATCTTTAATACAATCTTAATTAGCCTTGATTGAAGGGTTTTGTTTATACCACCCAAAATAGCTGTGGCTGCTAATTGAGAGAAGATCAGAATGGAGAGGAAAGATGCAATCCAGTTCATGCTGCTCCCAATGCTTATTTGGTATCCAGGTATCTAGAGTAAGAGATTTGCAGGACCAGGCCCTGGTACAGATTGTTTAGGGGCTATGCCAGGAGGTGAGGGAAAGCAGCCTTTATATGTGCAAAAAACTAAGGTGCACTTCTATAATATTTAGCAGAAAAACTTTACTATCTGTCTTATTAGCACTGAAGAGGGTAAGGAACATAACTTTGTCCAGTGTTAAAGGACTGTCACAGACATAGATAGGATTGGATAGACACAGATTACAGTCCATATAACAATTAGTCACCAAAAAGTGCTGGCATTTAAATCCCCTGTAGCTTGCAAAAGGCTTTATCTGTTAAAACAATGGAAATTCAAATTAAAAGCAGCAGTGTTTGAACCTGCAAAATAGTAATGAGAGGAGATGGAAGGCTCAAGTAAAAGCACAGAAAAACAAGCTAGGAAGGCATATCTTGTACTGACAAAAATTGCATTAGCATAAAATAATTACAGGGAGGGCTGTGGACAATAATATTGCCTTAGTCTAGTCCTGGCTGTGCTTGCACAGAACACGTTGATAGCAAAGGGGACAAAGCTATTTCAGCTCTTAATTCCGACAAGTGCTTTCAGAAAGTTGTGCGGACTTGGAGGTATTTTGAGGTCTAAATTCCAAGGATGAATAACATGAGGCTTTATCCAAGCAAATTTATAAGCATACCAGCTTCCCTAGAGTAAATTAGATTTATACTCTGCAACTAATCAAGCATTTTCAAAGCAATCCCAATGTATAATTGAGAATTGGACCTTGATGACTGTCTTCAATTTTTAGTTTTTTTGTACTTTTTATGGGTTAGTGTTGTGTTGTGTTTTTTTTTAATAAATGTTAACACAGTGTGCTGCATTTGGCTGGAGTAGTTATTTCTTTTCATAGTAGCTACCATGGGCTGTGTTTTGGATTTGTGCTGGAAACAGTGTTGATAATTCATGGATGCTTTAGTTCTTGCTGAGAAGAGGGTTTTTTATTGCACAGCATCAAGGCCTTTCCCACTTCTCACTCCACCAGTGAGTAGCCTGGGGGTGCAGGAGAAGCTGGGAGGAGACACAGCAGGGACCGCTGACCCCAGGTGAGCAAGGGGATATTCCATACTATATGGGGTCAAGCTCAGCATATAAAGCTGGGGAAGAAGAAGGAAAGAGGGGATGTTTGGAGTGATGTTTGTTTTTCCCAGTCACCATAATATGTGATGAGCACCTGCCTGCCCATGGGAAGTGGTAAATCAAATCCTTGTTTTGCTTTGCTTGTTTCTGTGGCTTTTGCTTTCCCTATTAAACTGTCTTTATCTCAGCTCACAAGGTTTTTTGCTTTTAATCCTCTGATTCTCTCCCCCATCCCACCTGGAGGCAGTGAGTGAGCAGCTGGATGATGTTTAGTTGCCATCTGGGGTTAATCCACAACACTCCTCTTTGGTGCCCAACATGGAGACTGAAGGGTTCAAGATAACGACACATTTGATTGGAATGTGCTAGACAGAATTATGGCTGTCAGTGCTGTTTAGCTATTAATCAGCAGGCTCCTGGACTTGCCATGGGGCTCACTTGCCTGACCATACATTACTGTCTGGTGCTCATTAGTGGCTGCTTTTTGCTGTGGCAGCTGCTGCTGTAGTGCTGTGCTGCCAATGGCCTCACCTTGTGGTGGCAGGGAATGTTCTGGGAATGGCCATGACGATGTGTCTGTGCCAGAGCATCACTGCTGTTCCTGTGCTGCACTGGGCAGGCTGGAATTCCAGGGTGAACTCAAGTCAAAGGGATGGTGATCTGAGGATGAGTCCATACTGGAGCAGAACACCCCGACATGTTTGTGGCCATGGAGAGCCCTTGGCAGAGCAGGTGCATCTCACAGCACCTGTGGCCATTGTTACCTCTGCACTGCAGCAGCTGTGCCTGTGAAGGGATTGTGGCCCAGGGATGCACCCACACTGGAGAAGGTACACCTTGAAGCACCTGGGAGTGGTGGATAAGTCTGTGCTGCAGCAGATACACTTGGAAGCGTCAGTGGGTGGGCATGAGGCCATGCTGGAGCACCTCCAAACTTGTTTCCATGGATAAACCCATGACAGAGCAGCTACAGCCTTGGAGAGACTCCAAATGGGCTAAGACCCTGCTGGAGCAGGTTCACTTCCTAAGGGACTGTGAATAAGGCCATGCTGAGCAGGTGCACCTCAAAGTGGCTGTGACTGTGGCTGTGGGTAAGTCATATGCTGCAGCAGGTACAGCCATGGAGAGACTCTGCCTTATGGATAAACCCTCCTTTGGAGCAGGTACAACCCTAAGGGTCCACAGTCTGTAGATAAATCCAAGTTGGAGCAGGGGCAAGGGGAGAAATTCATTGCAGTGTTAAACCATATAACCTGTCTCAAATGGGCCAGGGGTGGAGATTGTAATGGAAATTCCTTTAAATTGTTGTAACCCATGACTTGAGTTGCTATATTATGGGAATTGCTACAGCAGGAGCCACCAAAACAAAAGGATGAAAAGCCTTGCAAGTACCAGTGCAAGTGCAGCTGTGACCTGACCTGAATTGGCTTTGGTGTCCAGTAACTCCATGTAACACACTGTTTCTCCTCTCCTGAGAGACCACCATGACAGATGGAGCCCAAAATCATGGACTAAATGAACTTACTGGGCATTTTGTGGACATTTGTGGACATTTATGGACATTTTAGGGACATTTGACAGGGGTGGTTCACAGACAAAGGGAATGTTATCTGTATATTGTATCAAAGGATGGGAAAGGTGATGGTGGGTAATGGGGATATGTTGGGTAGTGTGAGACCTGAGGATGATGTAAATGATATGGGATAAGAAGTGGAGAATGCGCTAATTTGGGCTGGGGTGGAATTCATTTTCTTCATAGTAGCTGGTATGGGGCTGTGTTTTGGATTTGTGCAGGAAAAAGTGTTGATAATTCATGGATGTTTTAGGGTGTGGAGAGGGTTTTTTATTGCAGGGAGACAAGACCTTTCCTGCTTCTCACTCCACCAGTGAGAGCAGCCTGGGGGTGTAGGAGAAGCTGGGAGGAAACACAGCAGGGACAGCTGACCCCAAATCACGTATGGGATATCCCATGTCAGATGGCATCAGGGGCAGCACATAAAGCCGAGGGAAGAAGAAGGGGTGGACACTCAAAGTGATCATGTTTGTCTTCACCAGTCCTTGTTAAACACAATATAACCCTCCTTTCCTGCCTGCCCACGGGAAGCAGTGAATGAATGCCTTGTTTTGCTTTGTTTGTGTTGGTGACTTTTGCTTTACCTATTAAACTGTCTTTATCTCAACCAGCAAGTTTCTCACTTTTGCTCTTCCAATTCTCTCCCCCATCTCACCAATGGGAAGGGTGTGAGTGGCTGTGTGGTGCTTAATTGCTGGCTGAGGTTAAACCATGACACTCAGTAAAACAAAGATATCACCCTAAATAGCTTCCAGTTAATTTACTTATTTGAAAATTAATGTAGCTACATTTAAAAAAAAGTAACTCTCCTTGTCTGTGTTTATGCATCTGGTATTTAAAAACAATGCCAAAGGAGTTTATTAATTAAGCTGCCCAGAATGTCTAACATGAGAACATTCCTGCTTCAGAGCAAATGTGAATTATGTTTCAGGTTTTCCTGTGACAGAGATATAAAAAGTTTGATTTTATCTTTTAAAAAATCTCAGTATTTGCTGCCAGAATTGCTGGTTAATCTTCATATTTCTGTGCTACACATGAGAATGCTTGGCTTATAAAACGATTCCATCATGTAAGAGCTTTAACTGCAGTGAACGACAAATTCAGAAGCTTGTTATGTCAGAAAGGAGGAGGAGGAACTTCTGTTTAGGTCTTGCCTTCAGAGGGAAAGGAAACACTGATAGTATCCGTGTAACCTCGCACTGATGAGCAGGCATCACATTGCTTTGGAAAGATTCATATTTGAGACCTGATGACTAAGTGGTGGTGGGCACAGCTGCTTTAGAATCACAGATAAAGGAAAGAAGGAAAACAAATCCAGAATTGCTATGTGAAAATCTTGCTGACATGTGATGCTGTCACAGCATTTATAAAGAGCAGAAATCCTATTCAGTGTCAATCAGGTATGTGCTATATTGAATGAAATATTTATTTTTGTAAAGGTTGCCAAAGCTCTGCAATTGATAGTCTCTGGATTTATGAACAGTAGCCTCTCTAAGTTAAAATAATTAAATTATCAAGAGTTTTTGTTTTGGTTCCAGTGTAAATTTGTTCTTAAAGTCTAACAGTTTATGCAGATTAAATGATCTTTCAATAGTTTTGTTTTTTAAAAATATTTCTGGATACAGAGAAAATTATGGAAGCTTTCTGTATTTTAGGACTTTGGTTTAAGAATGTGATTAGAATAGGATTGCTGCACTGAGAGCAGGAGGAGTATTTTGGAACATACTTTAGGGATTGGTTTTTTAATGTTTTTGGAAAACTCCCCAGATGAATATGCTAACGAAGGATACTGCCTCTTCTTAGCATCATAGTATTTGGTAGGACCTGATTCAAAGCAAATTGAAGTTACTGGAAGTCTCCTTGTTTTCTTGACTTGACTTTTTGAATTCCAGGTCTCAGACTGATAATTGTCTCGGGTTTTGTTCTTACAGTTGTTGTGTCTACTGAAGTAGTTTACCCATTAAAGTCAATGATACAGATTTACACTATTCTAATAAGATCTTAAGTTGTGAGAAGGATCTTCCTAATTAGGCAATGAGATACAAGCCTGTTTAAGTATGCTTTTGGCACTGCTAAAGTGTTTCTTTAACTGTAACTAAGGATTGTGCAACAGGTGTGTAAATCTTCATCAAACCCATCAGAATCTCTGCCTGAACACTCCCAAAGACTTTTGGCTAGCAATGGCAAGAATGATCTGGTCTTTAATCTTGGTTGTTTTATAATCAAGGTTTTATTAGAGAAAATAAATTTCAGTCTGGAGAGGAAGGGATAAACAGCAAATTGTGCAGTTTAGACTTTGGAATGGCTGATAAATGTGCTATTTCTTTTTGGGGAAGGGTTCAGCCTTGTCATATGGAGAATGATGTACAATTACCATTTATGTGCAGAGGAAGTTTTGATATGGTTATGGTTTGCATGAGAAACCACTTTAGAACATAAAGTCATTTACTATTCTGATGTGCTCAGTGTTACCAGCAATCTGTTTCCTCATCTGTATCCTTGAAATTCCTTGCTCATCTGTTGTCCCCCTCAAGACAGCGAGGATTTTAAGACTGGTGCCTTTACTGAAGCAACAAATACAATTCATATTTGTAATTTAAAGCTTTTGAACTTTTATTTGCTGTTTGATAACTCTGTTAATATTCCTCTTTGTGTTTGTGAAAAAAGTTTAAGCACAGAATCACTCCTCTGTGGCTATCCTCATGTTTGCTTTCTTTTCTCAACTTTCCTATAGCTTTTTAAATAAGATGTGACTTATATTTTGCAGACACAGTGACTGTAACACAGTGTTAGGGGCAGGTGGCTGTAATGTCTTCATTCTCAGGCTGCTCACTGGTGTGTGTGTGTGTGTGAGGGAACAGCTCAACTTCCTCAGGGTTTCAAAGGAGAAATAACAATAAAGATCTGAGACCTGAAGGGATGGAGTAAATCTGGTGCCTCTTTGCAGTTGATCTCTTTAGTGCTGGAAATGAGAATCAGTCTGGTGCCTCTTTGCAGTTGATCTCTTTAGTGCTGGAAATGAGAATCAGTTAACAGAACTACAAGTGTTGCTGGAGAAAGTGAATACAAGAACTGTTTCATATTCTGGTGAATTGTTTGGTGATAACCTAAAAAACTTCAAATATCACAGGAAGAAATAGCCATAGCTTTAGAGGTGTTCTTAAAATGTTGCAATTGCAGATTTTTCTTCAGTAATTCAGGCAGTGGGAGTGTCTACAATTATGTTCTGATAAGAAATGGATTAAAACATATTAATTACAACCACTGTAAATCCAGGTTAGTAAATGATCTCTTTAAATACCCTTAGTTTTAGTTCTGGTTCTTGAATATTGGATGAAAGGTACAAGTAGCAAAGAGCTTAAAGTGAGAAGGTTTGGTGATCCAGGAGGCTGAACTGATTTTATACCCATTTTCTTCAGTTATCTGCAAGATGTTTTTGCCAGCAACAAGAAATACTCATACAGAAGAATTTGCTGGTCCATTCTTTGAGAGACAGGACATAAGAAGCTCAGAAAACAGAAATTCCAGGATAATTTCTCAGATTTCATTTAATAAGACTAGCAGGACATTACAATTTTGTCTTAATTAATATGTTAGACAAATTTCCATTTGTGGGAATCATCAACAGAATTCTGACTGACTCAGCTGAGACAGGATTTTACTCACAGCAGGTTTTCATGTCCAGTTTAATGATGAGACAAATCTAGAATAGCTTTTTTTGTTTAAGGGACATACACAGAAACTTTTGCTACCTGTGGATGATGTTAGGCATATCTGACCTGGGATTTCATGCAGCATTATAACAGTGTTTTATAGTTTGAATGGCAAGAACAAGCAATGTTTTTGTTTCTGTGTTATCTCAGTGACTTAGTGATGATGGGGTAAAAGTTACAGCATAATTACTGATTTGTTAGGTGGTTGTAAGTCATCAAAAATCAGGTATCAAAAACTGTGTTGGAGAAACTCTTTTTTAAAACAAGTTAGGATGAAATTGCAGGGACAAAAATATTTTGTCTAGATTTTGTTGTAAATGTGAAGATGCACAACAAAATGAATAAGATGGAAATAGTATTTTACAGAAGTTCCACTAAGAAAATTAATTTACTATAGCTAAAACCAGAAAAGCAGCTAAAGGTGTTCTGCATTTCATACCTATTCATAACTTGATTTGATTTCTATACTACTACAGAAATCATTGTTTATTCAAGTTTTATGAGTAAAAAGACAAAAGTTTTATACTTTTACTGTGTAAAAGTAAGGCAAGCAGATATTGTGTAAGGCAGCTGTGGATTCCCAAAGCACATTGTTTGAATATGGAATACATAAGATGTAAAACCCATCCCTGCAAGTGTTCAAGGCAAGGCTGGATGGAGCTTGGAGCAACCTGAACTTTGGGAGGTGTCCCTGCCTATGGCAGGGGGGATGGAACTGAGTGATGGAGGCCCCTTCCAACCCAAAGCATTCCCTGACTCTGTGATTAAATGGGACACTCCTTGCTGTCACAGTCCCACAGCAAAATAGGTCTCTCAGTATCCCCCAAAGTGCAGTGCAGCCCCACTGCCTGAGTGGCCATAGTGGAAAAGGGCACGTTTTTCTTGGACAGACACAACTGACTGTCTTGAAATCAATGCTGACAAGTGCTGCTAGTTGAAGAGGCTTTGAGATCATTGCTTAATAAGACCATTAGTAAAACAGACTCTTTGACTGCTAAATTAATCTTATAGCATAAATCATTTGCACAGTAAAGGGGCCATCTGGAAAGAAACCACAGTAAATAGCATCCTTTTATTTGGGGGAGGAGAAGGTGGAAAAAGGGGTATATTGGTCTAGCAGGAAAAACCCCACTGCTTTTTCTTCACTCTAGGTCACCTAGATCTAGAAAAATTATTCTCTGACAGCACTTCTGCAAGGAAGGTTTTCTTTTGCCAAAGACATCTATGGTTATGACCATTGCTTCTCAGCCTCATAAAGCAAGAGGTCATTTGAGGAGCCTGAGGCATGGCATGGTCAGAGGAGCAGCCAATGCATTGTGTCTGCTTAGCCAGGAGAAATTAAATCCCACATTTGCTGGCATACATGCCAAACAGACACTCCCACCCTGCCCTTGGAGCTATGGCAGGTCAGATCTGCTCGGGGTGGTACAGCCCGAGCTGTAGAAACAAATTAGCTCTGATCATTTGGGGTTATGTTGCATTTGTCCATCCACCTACCTAATGCTGCTACCTATAGATTGCCAGGGGGGCAGGTTTTGGGGACAGTTTTGACTTTACTCTTTTGTCCATTGGCCAAAGGGCTCTTAGTCCCATCACAGGTGTTTATGCCTAGTGATGGACACCTGCTGCCAGGGGAAATCTCTCATCTTTGCTTACTTCAGAAAGCAAGGTAGATAGTATCTCCCTCAGGAGAGTAGGAAGTTTCAATTCCTGTTCTATCCCTGTTCCCTGATTTACTTGTTTTTCTTGCCATATTGACTTTTAAGCCACCCTCCCTTTCATCTCAAATTTCTGTCTGGCATGAGTCCGTTGCTGCCAGCTCTGCTTTCCATATGCTGCTGTATATCCTCACAGACCTGTGTGTGGTAACTGTTGTGGGAAAAGGGAATAAATGCAGCAGAATTTTCAGTCCCCAATTTATTTATAATACAAGAGATGTTTGAATTGTTGAACAAGTAAACAGACTTCTTCAGTCAAAGAATCTCAGCCCCTGTGCCAGCTCATGTCTACATCATGCCAATAACTTAGAGACAATTATTCAGTAGCCCTCCAAGCTGTGTAAAAATCCTGCTGGGCAAAATGAGGCATTTTATCCATATAGCTTTGCCCTTTTTGTTGGAAGATGACTGAGTGCAGCACTCTGCTCCTCAGCAGAGTCATACAAATTTAAGATTTTGCAGCGACAAGTGGAGTCCCTCAGGAGTCCATATTGGGACCAGTATTATTGAACATCTTTGCTGGTGAGCTGAACACTGGGATCAAGTGCACCCTCAGCAAGTTGGCCAATGACATCAAGCTGTGGGGTGCTGTCACACACTGGAGGGGAGGGATGCCACTCAGAAGGACCTGGACAGGTTGGAGGTGTGGGCCTGTGTGAACCTCATGAACCTCTACAAAGCCCAGCGCAAGGTGCTGCACCTGGGTCAGGGCAACTGGAGAATGAGTTGGAAGCAGCCCTGAGGAGAAGAGTTTGGGTTGTTGATTGATGAGGAGCTTGGCATGATCCAGTAATTTGTGTTTGCAGCCCAGAGAGCAGCTGTGTCCTGGGCTACATCGAAAGCAGTGTGGGCAGCACGGCAAGGGAGGTGATTCTGCCTCTCTGCTCTGCCCTGTGAAACCTCACCTGCAGTTCTGCAGCCCTCCAACATAGGAAGGACATGGAACATGGGAAGGAACGACTCAAGAGGAGGTCACAAAGATGATCAGAGTGCTGGAGCACCTCTGCTGTGGAGACAGGCTGAGAGAGCTGGGGTTGTTCAGTCTGGAAAAGAGAATGCTGCATAGACCTTATAGCACCTTCCAGTACCTAAGGAGCTGGAGAGAGACTTTTTACAAGGACATGTAGTGATAAGACAAAGGGGAATGGCTTCAAACTGAAAAAGAATAGGTTTAGATTGGATAATAGGAAAAAAGTTTTTACTGTGAGGGTGATGAGGCACCAACACAGCTTTCTGAACGAAGCTGTGGATCCCTCATCCCTGGAAGTGTTCAAGGCCAGGCTGGACAGGACTTTGAGCAACCTGGTCTGGTGGAAGGTGTTCCTGCTCATGGCAAGGGTGTTGAACTAGATGATTATTAAGGTCCCTTCCAACCCAAACCATTGATAGATTCTATTATGAGTCTATGAATACACACCTTGCAGCTGACTAGAAAGTGTTTGGGTTCCTGTACATTTGTTCTAGGGCACTGTTGTTAAGGCAGAAATGGGGATTGAAGGAATTAATTTCTCCTCGATCCATAGAACTGGTGTATTCCCTGCTGTTGGCACAGAGCTATGGTCTGGTCATCAAACCAAGAATAATTATTTTATGAATTAATTTAATTATTTGGCGTGTGCTGAGAGACCAAAGTCTGCGTCAGAGGCTGGATACAGACACACATCCCAGCTCCATAAAAATCTATATCCCTGTGCTGCTCTTCCCTGCCCTTGCTTGCATTAGAGGGAGATGCTTTCTTTTAACACTGAAGTTCTTATTAGACAAGGGTGCTGTTCTGTGTACTGACTTCTGCCATGATTGTGGATTGAAGTGTGATTACAAAATCCTTGGATAGATCCATGTAATTGTTATTTGTGTAATGGTTTTAACAGATGTTTATTTTCTAATGGAACATGCTAAAATTTTCATGCTGAAATTCAAATCCTATTTTTGATTGAATACATATTGAGTGTCTACATCATACTTAGAAATAATGACATGGAGACTAAAGTCGCTGAACTGTCTCAGTTTGCATTTGTATTCTTGAGCAGGACAATGGCTTTTAGTTTTGGGCTCTAAATTCCTAAGTCTATGAAACATAAGAGAGGCAAATCATAGAATGCTTAGATCCATTCTGAGGGCTGCTACCATTTTAAGGGTCTACAAATTGAAAGGCTAAAAACTAGTGCAGTCAACTGTAGTTTGAACCAAGATCTGAAAATCTTTTCCAATTTTATGCATAACTTCTACTGAACTAATCCCATTGCAGTTCTGCAAGGCAGCTGTTTTTGTGCACCATGAAGCATTAAATGCTGGTTGCCTTTGGGCAGGACCCACAGCTCTGACTTTACAGAACACACAGGGCTTACCCTCTGGAGAAGCTGACAAGGTGGCCAGTGTCCATGATCCTTTGATCACCCTTTCCAGCACAGATCCTTTTGATCACTCTTTCCAGCACAGATAAAATGGAATTTCCCCTGCTACAAATGCCTCCAGTAATGGGAAGGTGGGAAGAGAAATCAGGAGAGCAACTAGTCCAGTATCCTGCTCAAAGTGAGGTCAGATTATTCAGGACCTTTTCAGTAACAATTTTGTCTTCTTTTTTTTTTTTTAATATCTCCAAAGATAGAGACTTCACAGCCTTTCTGCATGTACTGCTTCTGTACTTAATCCTCACTGTGGAGAATTTTTCATATGTTCTACTGAAATTTCCCTTGCACTGCCTTGCCACTGTGATCTCTTGTCCTGAATTGTGCAGTTTGTCTGAAAAGAGTCTGGATTTCTTGTCTTTGTGACTCCACTTCAGGGGTAGAAGAATTCAGTCTTGTATTTCTCTAGCAGAACAAGCCCTGTTCCCTTGGTGCCTCCATGTCATATGCATTGAGCCCTGAAATATATTTATAAATGTTTAGAATAATCTAGAAGTTGTCAGTGTCCTCAGTAACTCAAAGGCTAAGACAGGCCAAAGAGTTTCCATTTTGCTTAAGTGTTTCAAGTATTATTTCCAGTGTGCTTTTGATCTGCAATATTTTCTTCTGAGAAGGTCTTGAGGTCATTGAGGTTATTAATTTTGCAGGAATGAGTACAACATCTGAGGTCTGGACAGATGGCTGTGCTTTCATTTTGCTCCCCTATCTGTCTCCTACTCGTTGCATCTAGTCCTTCTCAGGTAATAATAAACTTGTTTACTTGCCTGCCTTCTGTTGGCAATATCTGGCACTGCCGTGTTTAATGAGTAATAAGTTTTTCACAAAAGCTGAAGCACAAGTGTCATTTTATGGAATGACTTTCCTCTAATGATCACTTTTTCAGTAAATGATTCAGTTTATTGTTGCAGTGAGTTGTGTAAAATGTGTAGGTTAACAGACTAATAATAGAATGTTCCCCAGGAAGGCTGAGGGGCTGTGTGGAGTAGTGGAATGCACACTTGCTGAGTCACGTCTATTGAACTGAAAGGAAGAATGATTGCACTTTAATTTAAGCCTAGCAGAGAAAAAGGACATCTTGATTATCTACTGCAAAAAGTCTTTACTCAAAATATATATGAAATTCTAGGCATGTTATATTGTATGTTGATGGAAGGGTGCCTGAGAACATCCATCACTCCCTTGCTTTCTCAGTGTTGCATTTTTCAAGGAAAAGCTATTGTATTAGGTACCCAAACAGGCTTTAAAACATGGCACCCTGCCCTCTCTACCTATTTTTCCCCTTTCAAAAACTAAAAAAAAGGCCCCAAACTCCCTCCAAAAACAAGCAAAAAATTAAATTAATTTTTTCACACAATGCTTCTAAATGGATACTTGGCATGGGCAATGTGAAAAAAGTGGCTTTTGAGTTTGTTCAGATAGGTCAGTTGGCTTAATTATTTACCCAGGTATCTGTTTGATTATGACATCTAAACCAGTTCTTGTCCCTCATCTGGTGTGTCTTGCACGGTGCCTCTCAAGATACATTCAGTTGTTGTAGAGTTGTTTAAAGACAAGAAACCTTTATTTTTTTTTTCCTGTGGAGAACACTGATAACATGCCTTTTTCCCCTACATCCTCACAGACAGTGGTGTCATCCTCTGAGCACTGGAGACAACGGAGCTGTTTTCTCTCATGTCAGATGTGAATCCTGCCTGTAGTGTCTTAGATTTGTGAATGGTAAGTGCTACTCAAGAAACTGGCCAGAATGGCTATTTAACAGTTGCATTCCAGTTGTTGAATATCTTGCTAAGCTAAACTGACTTAAGTGGGTTGAAACATTTGCAGACTCACAGGAGACTGGAGCAAAAAAATAATGCATACCCGTTTTGTTTCTGTGTTTGGTACAGATCTAGTGCAGTGCTGATTTACTGGGTCTAAATAATGTACTTTATAGTTGAATCTTGCTTTGAAATCTTTCTTCAGAGGAAGAGGGAGTGTTGGGACAGGAGTTCACTTTAGGAAGTAGTTAATTTCTGTTTAATTAATAGTGCTTAAGATATGAGGACATTATACCAGGGTGGAACAAATTTATTAGCCTGTTGCACTACATATTGTAATCCTTGTCTTAAATGTGGTTTTGCTTCCTTCTGAGTTACTGGTGCTCATGGAGTTTGTTTTCTCCAGCCTCAGATCTTGAGATCTGGTTCCTTTAGTCTTCAGTCCTTCCTTAAGACACTCAACTTCATAGTCAGCAGTCAAGTTTCAGGACCTTCTGAGCATTAATGGATGATTTATGCAGTTTCATTTTATTTGTGAGGTTCTCTGGGCTTCCCGTTTTAAACTCTCTTGGTGTCTAAAATTGTGCTTTACCATCAATATCTAGATTTTCTTTAAATCAGTGTAAGGAAATGTGAACAAGTGATCTCATGCAGATCCATAGTCTACTGTGGCTAAACTATTTCTGCTACCCAAGTTAATTATCTCAGGCCAATGCTGTTATTTTTTCACTATATTACAGCCTGCTGAAGACCATGAGTACAGTTTTCTTTAACCTTCTGGACCCCAGAGTGCCTTTTCTCATAAATAAGTCATGAGCAGTGTGTTTTCAGGAAGGCTGTACTGACATCTCATGCTTGCATGAACTCCTACCCCTAAAACAAACTTCACTCTTGCTTCTGGTGACTCCTGTGTATGTTTCTAAATACTGTGTGTTGCCCTTGGGAGACAACATATCCTTCTACTAAACAGGTCGTTACCCTGCATGGGCACACCAGTGGATTCCCACTGCAGGAAAACATGACTTAAATCCCAGCTGATTTCAGTTCATAAAATTGTGTAGTAGCAGCTCTGTGTTCTCTACTTCTACAGCAGGTATTTTCCAGATGCTGAGGAAAACTACACATTTGCCTGCTGCATAAACCTATTGGAGTATCAGAGCAGAATTTCTCCAGCTGACTCTTAGAGAGGTGTTGCTGTAATGCTGCTCGAGTCCTTCTGGTCCTTCTCTCCAAAGGGTTTGGGATTCCCCTGCTCTGTGTGCCCTTCCAAACCGGGCAGAGGGACACAGTTAGCACAGACAGCTTTTACTGGACTTTGTGGATGCTCTGGCAGAGTGTCCAAGCACATCCTGGATAATGCAGCCTCTGAGATTGCAAGGAGTGTACAGCTTTGCCTGCACAGAACCTTCCAAGGCATGTTGTGCTCACTGGGCCCACTCATAGTAACCACTGAAAATACTCTTCAGATAATTTCTTAGTTCCATCATTGGCTACTAAAGAATTATTTGAGTTACCTATCCCATAATCTGTGAGTGAAAGGACCTTTGGGATTGCCAGTGCTTTGTGCAGTGAGATTTGCACGATGTTTGGTCTCTCTTAGAGGAGGCTGTGAAGCATCTGGGGGGGGGGGGCAGATGAAATGTGTAGGTTTTGTGAGGAGTGAGGTCAGATTCTCCTGCTTTGACTGCACTGGAGGTCCAGTACAAGAGCTACAGGACACAAACAGCTGCTGAGATATCTCATTTTCCTGTTTCCCACAAAGGAAAAAACAGCAGCTGGGTTTGAAGTGCCTGAGCTGATTTAAACGAGTTATTTCTACATGTACCTTCAGTTTCATTGACAGTGCTCAGTGAGAAGGGAGGAGGGAATCTCAACTACCCATTTTCATCTAAAAGACTATTTCCTACATTTTTTGTTAATGCTTCTACACTCAGTCCTCTCAGAGAAGAAAAACATATCAGTTCCCCAAGATGGCAAACTAGACATGTCATCTAGCTGAGAACTCTGGGGACAGGGAGGTTGTGCTTCAGTAAACTTGTGTTTGAATCTTCCTCGTCTTGTTTGTTGGTCATGTGAGGTGTAAAGAGGTAAGAACATTTAGTGTCTCTACCTTGGCCTCTTGTGGAATAGCAAAGCTGTGGGTGGCTGTTTAATCATCCTGAGATTTTTTTCATGTTAAGATCTTATTACTCTCTGTAAAAGTACATTGCAGTATCAGCTTGGGGGGCTGGAACTTGCTGCTTCGGATACAGAATTGTTTTGGATTGCAAACTATGCCTGTCTTCAGAGCTGGAATGAATTGCAGATGAAACTTTTAGTGAAGAATAAAGAAAAAATATTTTTAAATGCTACTGTGAAGTAATGCTTCCAGGACCAGGGTTATGCCTTAGGAGGATGATTTTGATGGGCTTTTTTTGCCTGTAATTTTTTTTTTTGTCTCATATAATTTGGATATACCTAAATCTGGCAAAGAGTATTTACTGTGGGCAATTTAAGGTCCCTGTTTTGATAGCTGAGCCAGATGGGAGGCAGGACGGGGAGTAGTTGGGATGGGGATGGAGAGTGGCAGGGAATTAAAAAACTTCTGGACCTCATGAAATCACACAAGTTGTGTTGTCAGCTTTGGAAATATCTGCATTGTGTGACTTCTGCTTTCCTAGTGTTTCTGCTCAGGGGTGCCATACCCAGTGGTGAAGATGCATTGATTGCTGACATCCATTACATACCTTCCTCCTCTATGGAGAGGGATGTGCAGTGGAGTTCTGGGTTTGGAAGATTTAGGGAGTATATATATATGTGTGTGTGTGTGTGTGTTTTCAAAATATCTGCTCTTACATGTTTGTGATAGTAAAGGGAAGAACCCCGTAGTACAAGGCTGAGGACTGCAGTGCAGTTACAGCAGGAGATGGAGAGTTGTTATAAACAGAATTGATTTCTCTTCCATAGCTGTGGACCATGGGGTAATTTTTCCTCTGACACAGAGCAGTTTTACCCTGGTTGTAACAAATTACTCCTGTTAAGATCAAATTTGTCACCTTTATTTTTGTTTCAGGCTTTAAATAATTTATTTTTTGAAATCATTGCTAATATTTTTTAGGGGAGTCTGAACTCAACATGTGTTTTAGCCTTTACTTCTAGGGATATTCTAGAAAGCTTTCTTTTTCTTAAAGGTACTAAATTTGTACATTGACTGTTTATGCGCAGTTTAATCTATTTTAATGAGACATTTTTATATTTTCTGGTTTACTGGTTCCTTTTTCTTTTATAAACAATACTTAATACATAGCTTTCTTACTTTTTAAATTATTTTTTTTAATATCTTGTCATCTCAGGATGAATATTTAAACAGCATTCTTCAACCTTGCTTCAAAATGTCCCTGTGTGCATCTTCTCACAAGGACTTCTCTCAGTTGCTGCCACTTCAGGATATTGGATGCAATAAAACAGAAATTAAAAACTCCTCTGCCAGCATCATGTCTCCAGTTCCCTACAGCTGCAATCAGTCCACGCTGACAGCAGAGCACAGTCCAGTCTACATCCCCTCATCTTACATGGAGAACAGACATGAGTACTCTGCCATGGCCTTCTGCAGCCCTGCTGTGATGAATTACAACATTGCCAGCAGCTTTGGGGAGTCAGAGGGTGTGTCAGTGAGGCAAACCTCGAGCCCCAGCGCGCTCTGGGCTGGTCCCGGCCACCTCTCCCCCCTGACCCTGCACTGCCAGTCATCGCTGCTCTATGCAGAGCAGCCCAAGAGCCTGTGGTGTGAAGCCAGACCGATGGAGCCACTGCTGCCTGGGAGCAAGTCAGTGCCATTTGTTGCTTTAAAACTTTGCTTTAAATTATTTATAGCTTCTTTAGTTCAAGTCTTTTCTTTTTGCATTTGAATTCTACATGTTATTCCCTCTGAAGAACAAAACAAAGCAAAAAAACCCCTCCACGAGACACCAAATCTGTCCTGGGTTTTGTGTATGTTTGTGTGGGGGTTTTTTTGTTTTTTTAGGGTTTTTTGTTTTGGTTTGGTTTTTTTTTAATGTAACTTCTGAAATAATTTTGTTTTCAATATCTCCTTAGAGAACTACACACCAACATAAAGCAGTACAAATGCCTTCAATGTGAAACCATATAAACTGTTTATAAACAAAAATTCAAGATTGCCAGGTACTACTTTGAGTAATAGAAATTAAATCTGCTGTGGCAAATTAAGTCCTTTGAAAGATGTAAAAGTTTTCCTACCCATACAGTGTTATTTGAACTCCTTTTTATCTAGATTTTTTTTTACTGCATCTAATTGTTGTGAAGGCTTTTCAAAACTTGAAATTCAAGGGAAATATTTTCTTGGTTTTTTTGTTTTTATATAAACAGTCACACAGCTGCCTGCATCCTGTTAAAAGGAGGCTGCTACCAAAAAATCTGCTGTTGTTTCTTCTTGTTCTCAACTGACTTTGTAAAGGTGTTGTGAACAGCAGAGTCAGGGGCTAAATTTTCAGCTGGCAAGAAACTGCAAAAACACATTCTCGTTTCACACATTTACTCATATTGCAAATCCTGATTGGTGTGTGAATTATCAGTTGATTAAATTACTCCATTCATGGGCACAACAGTTGTTGGGTAGATGAATAGGCTCAGGCTGTTGCAGGTGCTGTTCCTGCTTTAGCAGCTGTATGTTTATTCACAGGGCTTCTTACTTAACTTCAGCAGTCATTTTGAGTATGAAAAATAGAGTGTCCTGGCAACAGCTTTAATTCAATTGTTGATAAAGGATTTGTACTATTTTTAAGACTACCCACATTCCTTCTGCAGTGGGTGGGCTTTGTGCTGTCTGCACAGGACTCAGGCATGGGATCCACGCCCACTTCTGACTTGCAGGCTGCCCCGACCTTCAGCCCAGACACTGAGTAGTCACTACTCGGAGTTGGCAGAGAGTAGCAGGCAGTTCTGGAGTGCAAATCTGCTCTCAGAGTAGGTGTGTGCATTGGGAGAGGCTGTTTGGGTAGCACTTACAGGCAGAAGAATTCCCCAGGCAGGTTTGGTGTGAATAGGGCTAACATCCAAACTCTTCCCACTTTGGTTAAGGTTCCAAAACTTAGATAGCCCTGGGAAGGCTGCTGTAGGGTTAGTGTTTGAAGCTGTCCAGATGATGGGGCAGTAGCTGGAATAATCCAAGAGCCCCTGACTGATCATCTGCAGTGCTCTCTGTACACAGACAGAAGGGAAACCAAACCTGCCACACTGAAACAATTCTGCTATTTGTATTGATTTATAAGGGCTATTGCTCATGTAGCTGATGACCTACCTTAAAGAGAAATCAAGAAAATCTGGAGTATGAATCTTTTTTCACAGAATGGTTTGAGTAGAAAGGAGCCTTAAAAGACCATCTAGTTCCAACCCCTCCTGCTATGGGCAGGGACACCTTCCACTAGACCAGGTTGCTCAGAGTAGTAGGATGACTAGGAGAAAATCACTGACTAGTTAATTTTTAAAAAGTCTTAATTATTTTTATGGAAACATAGTATTTCTATATAGAAACCATGATCATAAAATAGAGAGGAATACTAGGAAGTATAAAGAGATAAATCTTTCTCCATGTAGTTCCTTCATAGCAGCCAGGGTAAATCCCCCATTTTCCTGCATTCTTTGGTGCAGGAGCACTCTGGGCATCCAGCCAGCTCCTGCCAGCTCACCTGGAGTACCTGGCAGCTCATTTATTTGCTGAGCATCCCTGAATCCCAAGGGTGCTGGGAGGTGTTCCCTAACCACGCATGGGGATTTCCGTTGGTGTGGGTACCCTGTCTGAGCCCAAGAGTCTCAGGGTAAGGAATGTGTGCCTCGAAGCTCTCGTCTGTTTGGTAGTTCTGTCCTTAAAGACAGCAGTAACAAACTGATGGGCTTTGAGCTTCCTGCTGTGCTGCTGCAGCTGCTGTAGGAGAGCGGCTCTGATGTCTGTTTGACGCAGGAATCTGGGAGGAATTTGTTCCAGATGGTTCCCCTGTGTGCAAGCTGCTTGCCACAGTCTGTGGAAGTCTTCCAGCTTGCATGTGTGCAGGGTGGCTGTCATTAAACTTATAAGAAAGGAAAGAAAAAGTGGCTTTTTGAAAACACTTTCATAAACTGGAAGGTAAAAAACAACGTTCCTCACTCAGGTGTTACAGTCTGTGCTTTTTCTTTGTTTTCATCTGTAACATCTTGATGCTTTAATGAGGGCAATAAACATAACTCTCCATAGTGTATCAATCAGTCACAGCGAGGCTCTCCAGTTGACTTTGAGTCTCTTCTGACCCTCACAATTGGGCTATGATTCCCAAGTAAAGCTTAAAATTATACCTCTTGTACTAATGTGAAATGTAAAATTATTTCTTCTTTGAGGTACAGGGGAACAGGAAGGAATAGCAATGTTTTTTCTTCCTTGTATTAGCAGCATATTAGGCATGTGTGATACAGTCCCTTTCCCCTAAGGAAGAGTTCCCACTCACTGGTCTTCCCAGCAGAAGGGGAAACAACTCAGTGATTCACCAGCCCATTAATGGAGGAGTGTGTGTAATCAAAGACCAAGCTCATTAAACATCTAAACACTCTTCTGCCCTGCAATATCTGAATGAATTAGCGTTTTAAAAACATCTTTCAGTAACTTAATTGTACAACAAATACCTTAATTTTTCTGTTTTGAAATTTGTCCAAGAAACACCTTTTATTCCTTTCTAAATTTTCTATTAGGAAATTGGAGCACGTTCTCCTCAAGTACTTATGAACTTGATGATTTTTAGTTGGCATGTGGGTGTGTTTGTCCTTACCTCCTGTCATGAAACCAGCACAAAGTCTACTTTTAATATGTTAGTTAAAGCCTCTCTGACAGCACTTTCAGAATGTTTCTGCTGCGCTCTCTGAGCTTGTCCTTGTTCTGTAGAATCATCAACTGTGCTACCTGCTGTCTTATCCCAAATTACTTTATTTCTCCTCCTTAATGAGGATGAGAAATATTCTAGAGTTTCTAAGTTCTGCCTCTGTGATTAAGTTTATACCTTTAAGTTGACCTTTCCTTTTCTCAAACTGCTGCTGAGATTTTGCACGTGACAGTATTTTCTCTTTAGAAATGTTGTGCCCTGAAGGCACAACGTGCTAAAACCACCAAGAGAATGACATCCAGATAAAAAGGATTCAATGGATGTACTTCCTAAACCTAAACCCCACATTACCGATAATCTAAGTTCCTTTCCTCTTGCTGTTTGTTTACAGGATCTTGGTGTCAGAAATTGGCTGTTATTTCATGTTTTTATCCTGTTTTCATTTTAATTCAGTCACTAAGAATAGTTCTGGTATGTTGGAATTATTTGCAGCGCTTCAGGAATGTGTATATCTTACTAACATATATAGAGCAATTTTTGTATTTTTTTATGTATGAAAGTATTTTATTAATTGTGTTTCTCCATTATTCTTGTATTCAGACTTCCTTTTGTTTAGCATGAGTGTGATCACTGTGGGTCATCCCCTTGAACAGAAACCTTTGTTTAACGTCGTGAGTTAATCTTGTGGGCTGAGATTCACATTGCAATTATTTGTCTCCAGAACGTCATTGAATGAATAAAGCCTCGTGTAAAGGATGAAATCCTTGAGAATAGACGTGCAATGTAATTTTGCCTGACTAACAGTACAAACTGTAGCTCATTGTAGCATTTATCATGTCAGTCTGAGCTGTCTGAGTACTCATTTTCTCTGTGAAGCTTCCAAATGGCAAAGTCCACTTCGTTCACAAATTCCTGAACTTGTAAATTTTCAAGAATTCTTGGAGATCCATCAGCATTCCATATGATTTTCCTGGGGTTCATGTAATGGACATGTCAGCAGTCCAGTTTTATGCCTTTGAATATTTTAAAACTAAAGTCTGTCATCACTGAAAGCTCAGGGATCAGACTACATGCTTTAAATTACCTTCTCAGAAAAGACTTAACAGTGTTTCACACTGACCTGTGTTCAGAAATAAGAAGACTCTAGAGAGAGAGAACAGAAGACAATGGGAAATTATGAAACACTTTGCACTGCAGATTTCATGTTTCCACTTTTATAACAGATGTTTTTCTTTTCTCTCAGAGAAACATTGAAAAGAAAAACTAATGGCAATGACTGTACAAGCCCAATTGCAAATACTCCTGGCTCAAAAAAGGATGCCCACTTCTGTGCAGTCTGCAGTGACTATGCTTCAGGATACCACTACGGGGTCTGGTCCTGTGAAGGCTGCAAAGCATTCTTTAAAAGGAGTATTCAAGGTAGGACAAGCAGATTTTGATAATTTTGCTCAAATAAGTTGTTTCTCATGACCAGGGACTGCAGCAGTTGATCAGTAGATCTGAAATCCTGGTGCATGATGCTGCACTCCGAAGACAGAGCAACACTTGATTTGACTGCCCTGTCTTTTGGCTCTGATATGAACAAGATCTGGAAACATTACAGAGTGAGCAATCCATTTCTTTAGAGAAGAGGTGGAACATACAGCATGGGGAGGCCCCACAGAGAAGTCCTGGACGGGACGGCACATCAGACCTGTGAATCTGACAGCAGTTTGTGTCCCAACACAGACACAGTAATTTTGAATGTGTTGTCATAGACTCAAAGAAGGCAATTGTCTGGAGACTTTGCTTGGCAGAAACTATTCTTGACAAGTGTATGTTGCCTGGAGCTGTTGAGTCATAGCATATAATATCTATACACTATGTAGGATATAAAAATACCTGTAGCACATATAAGGCACTAATCTGACTGTTGTTAATACTGAGACCTCCACCCCCTAGACCCTACATTGCAGAATCTCTTACACTGCCAGATCCCTCTATCTAAGACTTCCACTGCCATGTTTAAATTCTTAAATATTTCATATTTAGTTCAAGTTTGAGTGGCTGCAGTGTGAATGTGGGGCTCCATGGTCACTGTCACAGGCAATGGAAGTCACTCGTGCACTGTGTTGCAGATTTGGAGCACCTCATTTCATTAAACTTGGTCTAGTTATCATGTTCTTTGGCCTCATCTGGGACCTCTGGGTAAAAAATTAATTGTACTGACATTGGATACTTCATGTGGATAACAACGCAGAAAATCCTGTCATTTTTTTGGTCTCCAATGTTCCCTTTCCTCTTTTGCTCAGAAAGCTTTCAGCAATCTTCAGATATTTTCTTTTGAGTCTATATGACAGAATTGTAACACCATGAGAACGAAATGTAATTCAAAACTTATTTTGCCTTTTCAATTTATTGTGGGAGTTCTATAAGCTGCTGCAAGTACTTTTGATTTCTAAAATAATTGAAGAGAACTTTGTCTCCAGATTGTCACAAACGGAGACTGAATTTGATCTCAAAGTGTTTTCTGTCAAGTAAATGATTTGCCTGCTCTGTGTTGCTCACATGTGCTTGGGCCAGCAACAAGTTACCCACTGTGGTCTTTTGTACACCTCACTGTACCCTGTCAGGTAATGGTGTTTGTCATTCAAATAAAAGAAACTCAGTTTTTGGCATAAAACACTATCAAACACTCAGCTGCAAGCGTTGTTGTGCAGGATATTTAATATTAGAATAAAAAACTTCTGGGCCTACCATATACCAAAATGTTGAGCTAGTGTCTAACTAAAATTAGATGATGTGACTGAGCAACTGTGTGTGGTCTCCTTGGCTCATCCGAGTTTGGAGTGTAGTCTGTTTCATCACTGAACATCTGCCTGCAAGTTAAATTATCCCAAGGCCAGGAGAGTTTTAAATCACTTTTTACTCCTCTGTGCTTGGGTTATAGTGCAACAGAGAGCTTCCTCCTCCTTTCCCTCCCATGTTGTGTGAAGAGTGATAAACAGTAATTTGTTTTCCAGTCATATCTGCCAGTAGGAAATGGGACAAACTGTAACCTGATTGCTTCTCTCAAAAATTGTCAGTTCAAAAATTCAAGGTTAAAGTAATTTTAATTTTGCAAGGAAATAGTCAAAATTGTTCAGTTAAATAATTACTCTTGGGGATGTGAACTCTTGGACTTGCATCAAGTGAAAAAAACCTCACTCTAGTAGCTGTATCTTTTCCTGATCTGTTCTTACAGTTTGAAAAAAAATAACTTCAAAGACAACCTGGGAGAAAAGACATGAAGAAATGTAAATGACTGAACAATTTTTGAATCCTTTGGTAATTACTGCAAGAGATAGTTCCAGTATTTGGCAGGAGATGACTCGACTGTATTTACAGCAGGAACATACCCAAGTCCAGTTTACAGTAGTAAACCTTTGGACCAGATTATTGATTAATGAAATACAACGATGTAAAGGGGTTTGGTGGGAATGAGGTGAGATGGGAGAGAAGGAGAAAAAAAAGAGGCTGCGGTGGAAACTGATGAAAATAAAAGAAACACTTGTCCAGAATATCTAACAGTTATACCTTCTACTTGTGCTTTGCTTTGTACTTACAGTATGCATTATTTCATACTGATCTTTCTCTCTTGGGTTGTTTTTTTTTAATTAACTTTGGTCCAGGGTTAATCCTCCAAAGGCTTCTTCATTCCTGGAACTCACCACGTCAGAGTTCAGTAAATAGAGCTGAAGTTTATTTAAATCTTTGCAAGACTGAAGCTGTGTGCACTGCTCTTTTCAACTCTGCTGGGAAAAAAAAAAATCTAGTGTCTGTCACCTGTAGAGTCCCAACATACAGTAAGAAGTTGGAGGTTAGGAGCAAATTTCCACAAGAGGGTTTGCTTCATTTTCAAAAATGAGTTGGTGTTAGACTGTGCTTGGTTATCTCACAGTTATCTCTGTAAAGCTGGGCTATGTTGTCTGATTAATTTTGAGGCCACAAATTGATGGTTTTAAGATAGGATAAATATACATTTTTTTCATCAGTTAAATTAATGGAGCTTCGGGTTAGGGTGCATATGAAAAAGTTGAGACGCTTCAAATCAAGCACATTGCTGATTTGGGATATGATGAAGAGAGATGGCTGGAAATGTTAAAACTTTCTCTTCTTGCTCTGCTGCAGGACACAACGATTACATCTGCCCAGCCACCAACCAGTGCACCATAGATAAGAACAGGCGCAAGAGCTGCCAGGCGTGCCGGCTGCGGAAATGCTACGAAGTGGGAATGATGAAATGTGGTGAGTTTTGCATGTCTGTGTTGTTTGGGGCTGTTTGGCTTTGTTTATTTTCTCTTCTCTGCAGCCGATTCTGTATACATATTTTTTTTTTCTTTTTTCCTTGAAATCCTAAAAAGTCACAACAGACAAAGCAAGCCTTAGGCTGGTTTTGTAGGAAGGAACATACTGATTCGTAAAGCAGGAGATTTTTCATTTTCAGAAGGAAACCTGCAGGCAGGGGCAAGGTGTAGGTTAAGGATGTGAAAACCACACAAACCTCTGCAGAGCTCCGGGGAGGCAGGTCTCTTCCATGCTGTGCTCTGCAGGGTGGGAACTCAACAACTGCTGCTTCCTGAGCCTCAGGCCAATCTGAAATCCCTGCTAATGCTCTGCTGTGGAATGTAGTGCAGGAGCAGTGGTGTCACATCAAAGCAGTAGTTAATTAACGCAGTATCTGCCTCCAACAGTGCCAGGAGGAGTGTAAGAATGAGAGCAGACCTGTGTGAAACTACAGCTGACAGCTCTCAGCTTCCAAAAATTAGCAGCTGGGGACATTATTAGACTGGCAACTTTTTCGTTGTCCCTCTTTTTAATCCTATAAATTTTTAGCATCCACAACATCTCTCAGCAGCTTGACCACTCACCATGTGAAGAACCAGGTCTCTGCTTGCCAGGCTGGTTTTGTGGAGCTTTGGTGGGACAGTGAGGAGAAGGCAGTGGGAGGCCAGTTCTTTCTTGAACAGATTATCTTCAGATGATGCCCTGCAGCCCTTCCACCAACAGAAATAGTGAACAACCACTGTTTGTCACTGCACCACTCAGAAGTATCCAGCCTTTTCTGTTATTCTTATCTTGTACTTAGAGTGATGTAACTTTGATGTAGTTGTACATTTATAGATGATATTTTAAAGGTGACTTTTAAGGAGAAAATAATTTGAAAGGTGTGTCAATATCTAAGTATGTTCACAGTCAAGGCTTGCTGTTTCTCTCAGATCCCCCCACATATGTGATAGAAACAGGCTGGGAAAACATCACACAGGAACAATGGAGTCGAAAGGAGAAGGTCCCTGTGCTTGGCTCTCCATGATTTGCACCTGTGCATCTCCTTTAATCCCATTTAATGTGGATACCTTTTTCTGTTTCAAGGCTGGACATTGTTTTCATCCTCTCACTGCTTCGAACTGAAGACTGTTGGAGGAATGTAATTCCTTTCATTAGGAACATTCTTTAGAATTCCAGCCTGCACTTACTGCTGGACGACTAATGCCTTTTTGTTCTTCTGACAACATTGTTTTATAGCTTAAAGGCTCCTCTTCTCTATTGTTAATAACCTGGTTGTATTTAGAGACTACATCATATCCCCTCACAACCTTCTTGCAAAACAGGAAAGCAGACAGAATCTGGAAATCATCAGGGTAGTTTGTCCCTCAGTCTGCTCCAGGTGGAGATATCCCAATTTACACTTAGGTGACCCGAATCACGGACACTCTTCCTGTGAACTCTCCTCACTGCAGTAGCATTAATACATTTCTGTTTCTGCAGAAGCTTTTCTTGGTGCAAAACCCAAGATCATGTTTGCCTTTTTCATGGTAACATCATGCTGGTAGTTCTTAGTCACACGATGATCTCCTCAGATTGCAGCCTCCCTGTTCATTTCTAGCTGATAACTCTCAGCGTAGAACTGCAGTTTCAGTTGCTCCTTGTATTATTTTTGTACTCTTGAAATACATTTAGTTTCTTTTGCTGAAGTCAGATGGTTCTATGTGAAGCTCCTGTCTTCTTCTGCAATGATGATGCATCTCAATTTATTGATGTTCTTCATTAATAAGGTCTTACCTCCAGAAAGGAGAGCTTGCAAATAAGACTCCTCTCAAAACCTTAATTTCTGAATGGTGCCACTGCCTTTTGTTTATAACTGAGAATTTTACTCAAAGTTTTCCAACGGGGATTCCTATCATGCCCCAGTTATGGAGTTGGAAAAGTTTTGTAAAGATTGGTCCCAGAATTATATTATAAGGTGGACCTCCATAATGCTTGCCTTAAATTAATCCTTTTATTCTAGTTGTCCAGAAAGTCCTGGTTTGTGATTAGACCTCATAGGCACTATGGTATTACAAGTAATGCATTACAGAGTGCACTTATGTCCTAGCCTGTGTTTGTTTTAACCTTGCCACATATTCACTAACATGTATTTCTACAATAATGAATATTTACAGGACACTAATGACTGGGCCAGACAAGAACCAACGGATTGAAACTATAACAGGAAAATAAAAATAATTGTGTTTTTTTAAAAATTAGATTTCTCAATAGTAGCACTGAAATTTTAGGCTCCTGAGATTTTTGAGAGTCCCAACAATTTAATTGCAGAAAAAGAAACAAGAAAAGTACTCAGAACTGTCTGAGTTGCCTGATGAGTTAAGGGACACCTGTGAGTAATGCTGATGTATGGACATGCAGTGACAGACACTTAAACCAGACAGATTTTAAGACTGTATTTCCTGCCTGAGATGTAAATGCCATTGCCTGCAGACCAGAGTGATTATCTTTCAAGTGGTTTCTTGTTAAAGCCATATTTTAATACCAGTTTTTTACTGTAGAAAGCCATAAAAGAGTACACTTTCTTTTTTAATGAAGGCTTTTCCCGTCTCTTCTTTCCCAGGTCACTTAGTGAATGCACTGGTTCATATCTGCTAAAATCCTGCACAGGATAGAATGGTTTGTAAGTGCATTTTTGTTCAGAAGAGACTTATTGTCCAGCAGAAGTGATAAAAGAAGCTCAATTACCACTTTGCAGTTTATTAAAGCTCTTCAAAAAAACTCTGCACTGTCTGCATGAAATCTTAAAATCCTCGTTTTGCATATTATCGATAGACACCTTGAGAAAAAATACACACAGGAATCTGTGTGTGTATCTAACATACATTTCTGTGTCTAAATGTGATTAGGCAGTACTTGCCATCTTCACCATAGCAGGAGGCAGCAGAAAAGTGTTGCTTTGAAATTTTCTGGTCTGAAAGTCTCTTAAATGTCATCACCTTCATAAATGTTGAGAAGTCAACCCAACCAGGCACAGGTGTTTTGGTGGAGGCCAGGTTGGGAGTGCCTTATATTAAGGTGATAATAAATTTTCTTACAAAATACACCATCATTGCCAAAAGCACAGTGAGAGTCTTAGACATTGCACCTGCAGATTTCTCTGCAGGAAGTCCGTGTTCCCTTCTGTTCCAAACAAGAAAGCTACTGCTAAATTTTGGCACCAGGACTAATAACAATGGTAGAATAATAATTACCAAAAAATTGCACTGTTACCAGGAACAAAATAAACAGAAATACTGCAGTAAACTCTGCCCAGCAAACTCGAGTAAAACAGATCAGGATAAAACTCATCCTAATTTGGAACTTTCCGGTGTTTATCTGGGGAACTGAAATGGACAAAGGCAGGAAAGGAGAGAGAATTGGCTTCATCACTTTGCTACAGCCACTGTTAGAGCTGCTAAGCTCTGCTTTGCTTATTTGCTCCCTGAGACTCAAATAGACCTTCTTCCAGAAGTTTTCATTTTTCCTGTTGAACTAGACTCACCTTTTATTTCCCTCCTCTCCCCCACTCCTGTATCTCTTTCCCCACTGTCTGTCCTCAACATATTGAAAATGTTCCAAAGATGAAGCTCCTTTCAGCCCTATCCTGCCCCAAGACAGGAGGCTGAGGGGCCGCACTCAGAAGTGATGGAGAGATGCTGCCCTTGAATACTGACATCACTCAGCAAGTTTGGAGAAAGAAAATCAGATTTCTCTGTGGGCTGGTGCACTTCAGGATTTGATCCTTTCTCCTGCTTGTGGCTGTTCTGTGCAGTTTAAACACTGTAAGATGCTTTTCACACAGAAAGTCAGTGAGGGGAAAATGTTTCATGGTGTTCTCTGGACATCAGATTCATTAACTGCAATTTGGCTATTATAGAAATTGCTGTGATTTCAGCTCCTGTTCTCATGTGGTACAGCAGCTTCTTTGTCAGGAGCTCTGCTCTGGCAGAGGGGCTCACCAGAACATTTGCATTTACTTTCAAAGTGACTGGAGTGATAATGATTTACTAATGTGTACTGGAGCCGGTTTTAAGCTCAAACACTTAAAAAACCTGATTATAACCTACTCAATGGGGTAGAATCTGCAGTTGCTACTGAACTGGTTACTTACACAAGCAATTGCCAGGGACCAAAATGAGTACAAAGAGCAACATGCCATGGAATTGCCTACTGTATCAAACAGCATTTGTGATCTTCAGAGAATTTGTTAAGCAGGAGTTGCTTGAAAAATAGTGATTCAGTGCCAGTAATACCTGTTGGGGCTTGTTCGTGGGTAAGTGAACAACAGGCTCATATTAATGGCTTTTTTTCAATGTGCCTCATTTCTTACATTCTCCTGATCATTTACTCATGTGGTCTGTGGTGCTGTAGCTCAAGGTCTTGCCCTTGGTCCAGCATTCTCAGCTGAATACAGCTATTTCCTTGCACAAAATAGCTCTAAACGAGACGAGTGCGGTAGGAAGAATAAGAGACTTGATCATTTTGCACTTATGCAATTGCCTGAATTACCTTTGCAGGAATGAATATTAAGTATTGTTAGGGAGTTGGTGGTAAAGTGGGAGATAGTCCCCAATCTGGGAAGCTGAATTATATTGCTCTGCTTTTACACACATTGATCCACATCTCAGTGTTTAGTTAAGCCAAACATTAAGCTGGTTGATAATTATTTAGAATGTATAGTTTTTTAAGCACTTATGCCTGTTGGATGTTAGTAGATGTATAGGCAAAATTTCTCGGTCCTGCCTAAACTTTGGATTTCAGTAGAAAGAAAGGAATTTCCTTTACATTGTTGAAATGTATTGTTTTAGTTGGACAGACTGCTGTTTTCAGCTGTGTAGGCTGACTAGCACTCTTAAATGTTGTTGTGCTTTTTTTTTAATACAAGCAGAATAAAATTAAAGTGGAAATAAATGGAATCTCTTAATTACTGATGAGCTGTGTTTTATGCACATTGCTCAGTGAATCAGCCTTTGTCTGCTTTGGAAATATATGGTGATTAAAAACTACAAACAATAAATCAGAATCTGCTTATCTGCTTTGGTTGGGTTCTTCCTACCCTCCCTTTTTTTTGGTCACTGACTATACTTCCTTTAGGAATAAGTATTTTATGCAGAAAAGTTTTAACACTCCTAGTTTGACTTTCTGAACTGGTGATGTGATTATAGAAGATGGATTAATGTTTTCAATGGACCATAATTTTTTTTTAATAACAAATACTGGTAATATATGAAACTTAATTTAGTTAAATAACTTAAAGTAACTTAAAGGCAATTGCCAATTGCCAGTAAGAACCATTCACACTTTTAATAGTCTCAATATCACAACCTGACTATGGAACATGGAATGCAGCTGTGCAAATGGAAATTGTACAAGATTGTGTCAATTAGAACTGGATACTGGACTATTTTTAATTACTTTTTAAAAATTTAATTGATTTTTTTCATCTTCATTAAAGTACCTGGTAATTTACCTGTGTGTTTAGGTCTTGGATAGGCTACAAAATGTTATTTTAAGATCGTTACAACAGTGAATTTGAAAGGATAACTCAGATGGTGGCACCAAAGGCCTGCTATTGTCAGTGCCACAGAGAGGTCTGGGTGACAGCATGACAGAGCTGACCAGAGTCCCACACAAGTGCTCTTGGTTCACTGCAGTGCCAGGAACTGACCCAGGATCACCAGCTGGTTGGAAGTGCTTTCTTGACCACATGTTGCTTTTGACAGGTGTGTCCAAACTGCTGGAATTTCTTCCTTATTGTGTCATCAGCCATCTGCTTCTCTCTCCAGTTCCCTCTTAAACCAGTAGTTTTTCTGACATTATCACTTTAGATACTGTCCCTAAGTGAGCAACTTTCCAAGTCTGATTAAAAGACTGATGTTCTTGCATCTTCTTTAGGGGGGTTTCACAGCTCCACCAGGTACTGGAGAACAAAAACTACTCATGTCCTGTAACAGTTTGTATTTTTTCATAGCCAACAAAAATTTCTGCCCTGCCTATGGCTTTTAGTCCCTCTGTTATTTTTTT
This sequence comes from Poliocrania exsul, assembly GCA_035041345.1. NCBI lineage: Eukaryota > Metazoa > Chordata > Aves > Passeriformes > Thamnophilidae > Poliocrania > Poliocrania exsul. Next base: position 56,981,678 of record JAWWLZ010000172.1, read on the forward strand.
TGTTCTGTCCTTCAAGATGACAGTGTTCAATGTGTTTCAGCTTTCTAAATAGTGCAAACAATGTGCAATGTTTCCTTTTGGTTACAGTCTCTCTCATGCAGACCCCTATGGAAATCAGAGCCATGGATCTCTTTAGGCAGAGCACCCCAATACCTGGGCATTTCCTTATCTGTCTCCAGCTGTACTTTAATTCCAGTTGCTTAGCTCACTGTTGATCTTTCCTCTTTGTCTTCCCTCATGGAAAAGACATACTTTCTGTGCATCACATGATTTCAGAACAGTCTGCAGCCCACTGTGCCATTCTAGTGTTTTTTGAAAGCTGACAAATCACTTCAAGATTTTCCTCTTGACCTTGGTGCATTAGTCCAAAAATGAAGCTTAGCACAGAGTTCACTGACTCACGCAGGTGTCTCTGTAGAAATTAGTCTATGCCTTGCTGGCCTTTGACTCTTTCAGGAAGAAAAGGATTTGCACAGATGGATGGTTGAAGAAATTGCTCTGTGACTTGTGTAATTCTGCAGATAACCTTTTTTTAGGGTATCATCATCAAGTCTCATTTCATGAATCTACCGTAAGATAATGGCTCAAGCTCCAGTTGTCTCTGCTGGTATGTTATCTTTCCTTAGGAGGTTTTTAACTGAGATTGGCCGTGGCACTGAGTGCCATGATCTGGTAAAGGGACTGGAGTTGGACCAGGGGTTGAACTTGATGATCTTGGAGGTCTTTTCCAACCCAATTGATTCTATGATTCTTAACTGCTGTTCATCTGCTCTGGCAACTTCTAGGTAGTTGTTTTTCAGCTAAGCACTCCTGTTCTACCATTATTTGTTCAAATATCCTGTCTACATTCACCCCATTTCATCGTACTCATGTCCCTTTCAAGGATGAAAACCCATCTTTGCTCCCAATGGTGCAGACTTTAAGCTGGACTGCCAGCTGAAAAATACTTTCTCTTCCAAATGCCTTGTTCCACTTGCACACCTCCATACCTCAGGTTCATTGAACCAGCTTTGCCCATATGTCTTCTGTACTCTCTTGGATTTCCAGGTAAAGTGTGTTCTCCAATACTGAGAACTTCTTTAATGGCCATCCTGTTTTCTTTTACATCTGACATGGTTTAGTGAGCAAGCAGCAAGTGAGAGTGATAGCCATGTGAAGTTGAAAGGTCCACATTCTAGAAGTCCTGGCAAACTCTGTTGGTCCTTACCCAGTATTTTCACAGTCTTCAGGTTGTACCTGAGTGGCCTTAACATCTCTCCTCTCTCACAGATTGACTCAAATGGCAGTTTGACAGCTGAAGACATGACAGGACTGTGATCAGAAAATCTGAGGAACCTCCACCACTGAGGGTCTGCATTGACTCAACGTTTTATTTAGCAAGAAAAAGCCTTGTCAACAGTATCTGAAGTTAATTCTTTTGTGCCCTCTCTGCCCTTATTTTTACTTTGGCTTATGTTTGGACCCCTTTGCTAACTGAAACCCAGGACCAGAACTGCATTGCCTGGTGGGACAACTCATGATCTATATAACTCTGACAGATAGGGATAAAGAATGATAGGAATTGCTGAAACCAAGCTTGACAAGGGAAGCTGCCACATTGCCATGTCCCCAGGTCCAGAATAAAGTCTGGATGAATACTGTTATTGGGCAAATACACACACAATACCTGTATCCACAGTCAGCCACACAGACCAGCACAGACAGAAATACAGCACTAGTGTGAATACAAGCAATGAAAAATACGTGTATTTAAACATTTTGGATCTTCCAGTAGCTGAGTTTAGACAGTCTGTCAAATAGTCAGCCTGTGGATCCCCATCTCAGCTGATGGCTGTGGGTCTGCAGCCTCACCCCAGTTGCTCATACTCAGCCCTTCTTCCCCACAAACAGCCACAGAAACACATGTGTATGGCTTTAGACACTAACTCAATGTTATCCAGTAGCTGGTCTGTGGATCCTCTGTTCTTCCAAGTACTTTGTGCACACCCTCTCTTGTAAACACACACACACACACACGTCTCTGGCAGCTGGTACAAACATATCACCCTACCAGCAGCTGCCGCCCAGATCCTCTTGACTTTCTGGTAGGTGGCTTGGAAATCCTGGTCCCTCCAGGTGGACTGAAAAGCTTTTTCTGTTGGTTTACCTGCTGAGTGTCATGGCCAGACCACAGGCTGATCATTCTCCTCTGATAGCCCTGAGTAACCTGGTCAGTGTGGTGGTTGTCACTGATTAAGCTCTTGGGGTTCTTCCACCTTCATTGTTCCTTTGTTTCTTTGTCCTCACATGCTGTGTGAAGCCTTTAATCAGTACCCTAATGGAGAAGAACCAGAGTCTGTGACCAGGGCAAAAATCTTTAGGCTACACACCAAAAAGACTTCATAAATGTAGTAATGTCAAGACAGTAGCAGTAGCAGAAAGGTGCTTCTGTTAAATTTGTTATGGGACTGAATCCCAGTGAGACAACTTATTTTTGCTTTAAGACTCCATGGTCTCTATGTATGCAATAATAAATGTTGATCTGGTATAGATTTATGTTGACAAAGGCATTTTCATAGCTATGAAAACTGAACCTTTGAGTAAGAGTGTTGAAGACCAGTATAAAAAATTATTGTCTAAAAGATTTAGAGGACAATTTAGCTGTGATATTAAATTGTTAAATGTTGGAGGATTCCAGTCTAAGGATCATTTCAGTAACATCATATTTTTATGTATCCTGATATTTAATATGGTACAATCTTGCACATTAGTTACTGTGAATGATTAGTTGCAAATGACTGAACATGACCATTGTTAAAGAATATACTGAAGGGTTGAGTTAAGTAGAACTACAGCTGAATATTTTGGCAAATCTCTGTATAATGTTTTTGGAGAAGCTTTTAGACTCTGTCCTTGGCAGCTATGCAAGAACAAGTAACAGTGATGTCACCAATAACACTGACAGAGAATTGGAGAATGGTTAGGGCTGTCAGAATGAACAATAATTTAAGTCCATGAATTTAAAGCACTGCTCTTTGCAACAGAAATAGTGTTCTTCAGGCAGAACTCCAAACAGGGTGTTTGCTTCAAGTTGTAGATATCTGAATTCCCTTTGGAGAAACTCCTGCTGGCTTAATGGAAAGTGGGGAGAAAATGGGTTGGATCTTGTGAGTCCCTGGCTGAACACCCAGCTAACACTCAGGCCCAATTGTGTTTCTTCCTGAGGTATTTAATCTGTAACATGGCCTAGACTTCCAGAAGTCTTTTATTCCCCCAGTTTACATCTAAAACAGAATTTACAATCTACTGTCTTTATTTGCCTTTAAAGACCTGAATTATATGTTGTTAATTACAGCAGGAGTTTTCCTTTGGACTTTTAAACTGAGTTAACTGAAGTTCAAAAATAGACATATTTTTACTGTATTTCTGTTTAGTAGAATAAACAAAAACACTCAGCTGAAGTCAGTAGGAACAAAGTTAAGTCAATGCTGAATGTCTTGGACACTTGACATTCAACATTAGAACACCCAAGGTGTGTTCCCACTAAGGGGTTTTCCCTTTCTCCACAAATATTTGGATTTACATAATGCAACCTGTGAGAAACATTCTTCAGTGCAATCTCGTTCCTCTTGTGTCAGGCTCAAGAAGAGAGCGCTGTGGGTATCGGATCCTGCGCAGCCACCGGAACTCCGAGGATCGGGTGCATTGCATGGGCAAAGCCAGGAAGTTCAACGAGACGGCGTCGCGGGTGAAGGAGATCCTGCTCAGCACGGTCAGCCCGGAGCAGTTCGTGTTGACGCTGCTGGAAGCAGAGCCTCCCAACGTGCTGGTGAGTCGTCCCAGCAAACCATTCACAGAGGCCTCCATGATGATGTCCCTGACGAAACTGGCAGACAAAGAGCTGGTTCACATGATTGGTTGGGCCAAAAAGATTCCTGGTAAGAGTTTCAGTCGTGTTCTCATTTGTTTTAGTCAATGCTTTTACCATCAATGTGTCATTCTCTGCTCTCACATAACATCATGGCAGAATAAGTGTGTGGTGTGAAAGTCAATCCTTTCATCCTTTAAACTAATGCACAATTTATTGCTCTCAGTAATTGACCCGGATGTCTTTTGATTTAGATGACAACCTAGCCCATAATTTTCTAGTATCTGTTGTTAGTCCTATATTAGTTCATTTTGCTAAAAAGCAAAGCTGGTGGTGTATGTAATTTCTACCTCATGAGCTATAAATACGTGATTAAGCTGATTTAGAAGGCTCATTTAACACCAAAGGCTTTCCTTGAATCCTGATAGAAGGTCCCTAACACAGGTGATGAAAACTGAAGTGTATCCAAGTCCTGTGTGTCTGCAATTGCTTCATTTGACAGAGTTGCCACACAAAAGCATCAGTGGAGTGGAGTGTTGGTCTCAGAATTATCATGTGCAGCCCTTCGAAACAAAAATCAGTGAGATGCTTTTGGTTGTTGGCAACACAAAGAACATGCACTGCAGTACAAGTACATGTGTGAGTGCCTGGAATGTCCCCAATATGCCCACATCATCATGGCAATGCACCATTTATCTTCTTACAAACCAAAAGTGGTGAGCATCTGCAGTTCCTTCTCCCTGAAGTGCCCATCATTAAAAGAGTCAGAATAAAGAATAAAAGCAGTCAGCATGCAGAGATGATAGCTGGCAAAGCTGTGCAGAAAAACTTACTGGCTGGCATAGACTAAACCACAGCCTGTGGCCCTGTAGCGAGACCTAAGGTGACCAGATAATGACACTGAGCTGAAAACACTGAATAATTGGTGGACATGGAGCACTGTGGGGCTTGATCCTGAGCTTCGGATGGAGTGCCCTGCTGGGAGTGGTCCCTACAGCTGTTTACCTTGCATGGCTAATGCATTCTGCAGTGTGACTGATAGCCCTGGCCCCACATCCACCAGGACTGAGGAGCAGCACACCATGGCTGCTGTCTCAGAGTTTATGCTGGAGGCATTCAGAGTGTGCTGGTGTGAGCCCTGCCCTGGCCCTGGGGTGCTCTGTAACGAGCTGCTGCCACCTGAGTGCACATTTGGGAAAGCATGGCTGTGATACTTCCCTCTAGAAACGATGTGTGCACAGCACAGGAAACAAACTTGGAGGAGAACAGGAGAGTAAGGGAAGCGTATCCTGTTTCAGGTCTGGGTGGAGTGGCTGATATTGAAACCAGCCCCAGCTGTGGGAGCAGGTTCGTCTCCAGGGCCCAGGTGTGGTGGGTTTAGGGTGTGCAAATCCCGGGGCAGCTGCTGGGGTGGAGATGTTTGCACTGCCCTCAAGCCACACTGGACGTTTGCAGGGTGATAGTGGTTTTGCTGTTTTTGTGGGATGTTTTAAACTGAGAGCCTGAATCCTTTATCCTTAATTTTCCTGCTTATAGAAAAATAACTGTGAAGTAAGTAATCAGAAGGGGTTAAATGGTGTCTATTGTTATAATAATAATGGCCAACCTTCGCGAACGAAGATTTGGGAAGGGCTCTCCCCACGTGGGTGTGCCCTTCCAGCCT
>JAWWLZ010000172.1:56989535-57018302 GCA_035041345.1 Poliocrania exsul
TTGAAACTGTGGCTTAATCTTGGTTTTGATGTCTGAGTGGCTGTTCGTCATGTCTGTGTTTTACTCCTTGACTGAGCAGTCTGCTTTCCCACTTGTGTTTCAGTAGTTTACACTTCTGCTCTTTTAGCTTGCAGTGTATAAATTTTATTCCTCTTTTTCTGGCTTTTAGACGTTATTTTTTCTGCAGTTATTTTTTGCAGAGGAGGGGAGAGGGAGGGCAATGACTGTCTCTCCCTTCTGGCTGTGCTGCAGTGCTGTCTGAGGCCTTGCTATGAGTACTGGGGAGAAACAAATCATAGAATCAGAATAGAAACAAATCATAGAATCGCAGAATAGTTTGGATTGGAAGAGACCTTAAAGACTGTCTCATCCCCACGGACAGGGACACCTTCCATGAGAGCAAGTTGCTCAAAGCCCCATCTAACTTGGCCTTAAACACATCCAGGGACGGGGCATCCACAACTTCTCTGGACAAGCTGCTCCTGTGCCTCACCACCCTCACAGTCAGGAATTTCTTCCTAACATCTCTCCTCTTGTTTCCTTCTTGTCCTATCACTCGCTGCCTGTTTAAAAAAAAAAAAAAAAAATCACTGTCCCTCTTTTTTATAACCCCCCTGTTTTGGAAGGCCCCAGTGAGGTCTCCCCAGAGCCTTTGCTTTCTCCAAGCTGAGCAACCCCAGCTCTCTCAGCCTGTCTCCATAGCAGAGGTGCTCCAGCCCTTGGATCATCTTTGTTCCCTCCTCTGGACCTGCTTTCCCTGCTCCACATCCTCCTTGTGCTGGGGACCCCAAAGCTGGACACAGAGTGCCCACAGGTGGGCTCAGCACAGCAGAGCAGGGGGCACAGTCACCTGCCCTTACCTGCAGCCCAGGATGCAGGACAGGTCTATGCACAATCCCATTAATTCTGTTCTTCCTTCTGGAATTCCATGTGTGGAGGCAATGAGGACACTACAGCCTTCACTGACTACCCTCACCTTTTATTCTTTTCTGGTTTATTGAAATTTTGGAGAAGGAGGGAAAAAGGGTGGGATCAACACATTTCATTTACACTGGGGATGAAAACACAGATCAAGAACCTACAAGATGTAGGTTCTTTCACAGTTACCTAAAACCCACAAGAGCAAGCCCCTCACAAGATACAAAACACCCTGCAAGCAACAACCTTCTGTGTTCTGGGGAAACAGACTCCTGTTTTTGTAGGAGTCTTTGCAGTCCAATGCCGTAATCTCTGACAAATGTGAGTTTCCCCAGTGATTCCCTGACACCTCTCAGAAGGCTGTGGAACCATCACCTAAAGAGGTGGCCAAGCACAAACCGGTCCTCTGCAGTCACTTGAGTTTCACCAGCTCTGTGGCAGTAATTGCACTACAAAGCCACTCTACTTTATTCAGAAGGTTTTGCAGAAGGTTTGACAATAACAAATATTTTTATTCCTATTTGGAATGGCAGCATGGCACTTCAAGTATCAGTGCTCCCTTGTCTGCTTTTCTTCACAAACCATAGTTCTTTTTGTTTCTAATGTACTCATTCTTCTTTATCAAAAGAGAGAAAGAAGCAAGTTGATTTATTTTTTGCTATTTTCATCACTTTAGGCTTTATTGATCTCAGCCTCTATGACCAAGTAAGACTCTTGGAGAGCTGCTGGATGGAGGTTCTAATGATTGGTTTGATGTGGAGATCAATTGACCATCCTGGGAAACTGATTTTTGCTCCAGACCTTGTATTAGACAGGTAAAAGAAATAAATTTCTTGAGAACACTTTACATTAGTGTTTGTAGGTGGGGTGAATGGTAAGAGAAAGAGGATTAAGTGTGGGAGATGCTATTAATATTTTATCTAACACTATAATTTTCTGGTATTTGTAACAATGATGTCCTGAGTTTCCACATCCTTATGGGTTTTAAGGAATGCTAAACATAAACAGTCTTGCTGAACCTGCAAATTCCCGAATTCCTGTAGCACATGACAGTGGGAGGTTTCTCTGCATTTTTCACACTTTTTGCTGGTTTTGTTCCTTTGTTCTGTGTCTCTAGAGCCTGAAACTAGAGATACTTCCTTGTGCATTTGTCCCTACATCCTTCATTAAAGAAGACACATTGAGTCAGGCAATAATTTAATTATTTTAGGTAGCTTTCCTGCCTATTTTCCTTCCTGCCACTACTGCAGACTTCATAGCTATCTATAATAATGACCATTGCGGATTTAAACCCCTTTGCTTGCTGTTAAATACTGAGAATATTTTTTCAAGATAAAGCAGCATATTGTCAACTTTAAAGATTATTTCTCCATAGCATCATGTACCAAGAGGGATGACTATGGATTAGTAAGGATGTTTCTCTACAGAACCTCAGGATTTGACCTGAGCTTCATATTGGTGAAAAGTCAGGGAAACAATCTACTCTCTTGGGTTGTCTTAAAATGTCTCAGCCTATTCAAGCCAAGGAAATTCAGATTTGCACCAGTTCTGTGGCTTGCAATCAGTAATTATCATCCCAGATATAAAAGACAACATGGGCTGATAAGAGAAATAATTTTAATTTATAAAATACAGGAAATAAATTATTATTTGTATAAAATTTATTCAATGCAAGGACATGCTGCACTGTTCAATGCAACGATAAGGAATTGCTGAAAATGTATGACCCATGTTATTTCTCAGGAGTTAATATGTGCTGAATAGAGTCATCTTAGATGATGCATTCCTTCATTTCCTCAAGACATGGCAGAGTGGCAGCTTACAAGCATCTGGGCATGCTGTAATATTATTTGAGAGATCCTTATATGAAACTGGTCTCTAACTTGATTTTTTTATCTTGGGTGAACTTAGAACCCTAGGATGGTTTGGGTTGGAAGAGACCTTAATAATCATCTGGTTCAAACCCCTGCCATGGGCAGGGACACCTTCCACTATCCCAGGTTGCTCCAAGCCCCATCCAACCTGGCATTGAACACTCCCAGCGATGGGGCAGCCACAGCTTCTCTGGGCAACCTGTGCCAGGGCCTGCCCACCCTCACAGGGAAGAATTCCTTCCTGATTTCTGATCTAAACCCGCTTTCTGTCAGTGTGAAGCCATTCCCCTTTGTCCTATCACTCCATGCCCTTGTCCAAGTCCCCCTCCAGCTCTCTTGGAGCTCCTTTAGGTACTGGAAGGGCCTCAAAGGTCTCCCCAGAGCCTTCAGATGAATTTCCTACATAGCCTTTGCAGATAAGGACTTCCCTGACAGTTGTGTCCTTGCTTGGAATCTGGCAGCTCTCTGTCCTTTTCCAGAGCTTAAAATTGTCCTTTCCTGCGAGGAACATGGAAAACTGGGTGATATTGAGGCACTGCCTTTCTGCAGGCAGTACCTGCTGCCCCTGGGTGGGATGACTGGCATGTGCCTCCCTCCAGCCCGAAGGCTCAGCACCTTCCTCTGGGCATCCAGCAAATTTCTCTAATTCTCCTGCACTGCTGTGCTTAAATCTGTCTTGTCTTAAAAACATTGCAAAGAGGAAAAAAATCCTATTGCAAATAGTGTAAGAAGCCTCCTCTTGGATACTGTATTGTAGAGCCTAATTGCTTTTTTAGTCCAGTACATGTAAAATAAACCCCAAACTGACCTAAAAACTGGAATAGTAACTTCTGTGGTTTGCAATGTGCTGCTGCTTAATTTTAAGCCCATTAGAATGGCTTAAAGTTGTTTGGGTTTGTTTTTTTTCAAATTAGAAAATGGGACCAATTCTAATATCCAAAACGGAGAGAGCTGCATTCTTTAAACACCTGCAAACATTAAAATAACCAAATCACAAACCCACCAAAACAAAAAGAATATGTTTCAATAACTTCAAGGAAAAATCATGCTAGGGGATAGGGACAAGTGTTGTTTTACTCTTTAAAAGCATCTTATTATTTCAAGACACTTATTTTAGGGCATCTTTCACCAAGTCCTGAGGCCTCCACCAGCCATAAATGTGATGTTATTTATTCTGATAACTCCTTGTGAAACAAATCTGGAAAGTGACTCAAGGTGGTACCATGCCCTGCACTGCAGGGTTTCCAACTGATTATCCAGAATTATACTGGCTGAGAGGATAAAGCCTCTTACAGAAATATGATCACACTTATGGGCAATCCTGCTTGCACTTTAGAGAGAAAATCAGTTTCTTGTAAGTGCTGACCTTTTATATCAGTGTAATTTTCAATTTAGATTTCATGATAGAACATTTTAAATTCTCCCAAAGATGAGCTAGATGGGCCTTTTACAGCCTCTTTTGTGCTTTGAATTTTATCTGTCTGAGTCAGAGCTCCTTAATTCTACTTTTTCAGTAACATTTTGAATGTGTTTCCATAGGGATGAGGGCAAATGCGTAGAAGGAATTTTGGAGATCTTTGATATGCTCCTGGCCATGACCTCAAGGTTCCGGGAGCTGAAGCTGCAGCACAAGGAGTATCTGTGTGTCAAGGCAATGATCCTCCTCAATTCCAGTGAGTATGTGCTTGGGCCTAACACTCACCAAACTCTACTTTTGATTTTGAGGGTGGCTGGGAAATCAACCTCAAAACCCGACAGAAATATCAACTGAGATAAAACTGTTGAAAGAGAATAAAAGGAAAGGATTTCTCTCTGGTAGATTGTAAAGAATTTTGCTCGAGAAACTTCTAAGCTGTATCATTTGCTGGATTTAGGGGCTATGTCCTGTTGTAAGGAAGACCTAAAGTCTGAAAGCTTCTCACAAGATGGGCCCCATGGCCCAGGCTGTGGATCTGTCCTTTTCCATGGGAACTTTTGCTCCTGTCTCTGTGGGTCCTGGCCATGTGTGAAGTTGCTGTACAGCTCTACCAACCTGTCCTTAATTCTTTTTTCTAGTAGAGGAAGTTATGCAACTGAGTGATGATTAATTTGGCTTAAATATTGCTATTTAATGGTAATTAGTTGGTAGAAATTATTGAAAGTACTCAACCGTTCTGCAAGATGAATTTCAGGGCAGGAGTTTTGCTTTGCAGCCCTTGAACAAGGCAAGTAGGAGTGTGTGTGTTTGCTACTTTAGGATAGGCTGCAGTAAAAATTATTATTTGCCCCAGAGACCTTTTGTAGTTAATGTTGGCAAAAAAATCCAATAATAAAATAGCAGCTAAATTGTTTACATCTACTGCTTTCAGCAAGAACCTGTTGCATAATTCTCAGTCCAGTACTGAAGGGGAATAGTCCAGCTGCCATCCCACTTGTCCACCCACGTGTTTGAGTGGGAGTGTTGATCTGCTGGAGGGTAGGAAGGCTCTGCAGAGGGATCTGGACTGGATTGATGGGCTGAGACCGATGAGGTTCAGCAAGGCCAAGTGCTGGTCCTACACTTTTGCCACAATAACCCCAGGCAGCACTTCAGTCTGGGGCAGAGTGGTTGGAAAGCCATGATGGTGATGATGATGATAGGAAATGAGATTTCATGAGAATGAGGATGAGAGATTTTCAGTGATGAGGGAAAATAGCCTCAATATGTGCCAGGGGAGGTTTGGATTGAATATTAGGAACAATTTCTTCACCAAAAGGGTGTTTAGGCATTGGAAGAGGCTGCACAGGGAAAAGAGATATAGATGTGGCACTTGGGGACATGGTTTAGTGGGGGGATTGGCAGTGCTGGGTTAAAGGTTGCACTCAATGGTCTTGGAGGTCTTTTCCAACCTAAATAATTCCATGGATACCATTATTTCAAAAGACAACAAAAGCTGTTCTTTTTTTTTTCCCAAAATACCCACCACAACCAACCAGCCAAAACGCCCAGCAACCCCCCCATGTTTGTAAGCCATATTTTCTTCAGAGGCTCACTTCTCAAAAAGTCTCTCCTCTTATCTCTCCCTGTGCCCCTTTCTTGTCAAAATTAATTTTTTGCTCCTAATTTTCAAGCTGTCCTGATGCTCTGTCCTTTCACAAGTATCTGTGGAAGGATTGTTGTTGGTAATCTGGTGGGGGTTTTCTGTTTGTTTGGGTTTTTTTGTCGTTGATTTTTTGTTTGGTTTTGTGTTTGGTTTTTTTTTTTTGGTTTGGTTTGGTTTTTTGTCCCAAGTCTCTTCTGCTTTATCAGTAATACTATTGTGTATTTCCAGGCCTTCCTAGTGGTGATTTCTTCTCTTCCTTCTTCATATCCCCAATCTCTTTTTTGTTTTGGTTTGGGGTTTTTTTGCTGACTTTTAAGATTTTTCACTGAAAGTGCATCAGAAAAATATCCACAGTCATCCGGTTGGTTTTTTTGCTTTCTCATGAGCAAGTATTTCTTTCTGTTCTCTGGTTAGGCATGTTTCCCTTGTCAACAGAAGAACCTGAAAGCAACAGGAAACTGCATCACCTGCTTAACGTGGTCACAGATGCTTTGGTGTGGGTCATTGCCAAGAGTGGGATCCCCTCCCAGCAGCAGACAACACGTCTGGCCAACTTGCTGATGCTCCTCTCCCACGTCAGACATGCAAGGTACATCTTACAGAGTGTGTACCAAGGAAGGTGTGAGTTAGTGTTTGTTTATTACAGCAAAAACAGAAGGTCAGGGCTCCAGACCACTCCTGAGGGAATCCTGGTGCTGCTCTTCACCTCTGTCACTGCAGGGCTTTTCTTCTTAGCACAACACAACAGGCTCACGTGTTTGCTGGCACTCAAAAATGTTATGATATTAAAATGCTGACTTAACCTTACCACATTAAATTGTTCATTGTATATCTGCCTGATATGTGTAACAATAATGACACAAATTCAGCCTTTCAAAAAAAACCCCCAAAGTAAAACCCACCCAGCCATCAAAACTCTTCTGTCTAAAGTCAAAATGTCCTCTAAAACTGATCTGTAGTGTAGACTTTGGGCACCATGTTTTCCCCAGACCAAATCTGTTGTCTTTTGTTTGGAAGAACAGTGTTTTTGCCAAGTGACTCGTGCTACAGCAATGTCAAACTCCTGTTTTCCCCATGGGAGGCATCTCTCCTCCTCCCTGCCAGTTCCTGGACTTCTTTGGGCTGCCCATCTTTGCTTGAGGTCAAGCAGACTGAAATGCAGGGTCCTACCAACAGATGCTTTAATTTTCAGGCTGTTTATAATTTAAGTTATTATCCAGAGGTCAGCTATTCACTGAGCCATCTTATGGCCTGATTTGGGACTGTGTCTCCAGGGAAGGTGGTCCTGGGGCCAGGCTGGAGTACACAAGGGAGAGCTGGGCATACCTGTAGGGACACTGGAAAAGCAACAAGCTTCCTGGGAGAGCAGGTGGCAGCAGCAGGAACTTGACTGTGCTGAAAGGCAGCTCTTAACAGCCAGTTTGTGAACCTGGGGGTGTGTTTCAGAGCTGGCCTTGGAGAAGCTGCAGCACCAGCCAGACCTGAATCTGTCTCATGGTTCCAATGCACTGCCATCCCCTGGGATGCCCTCTGTGGTGGGACTCCAGCACACACAGCTTTGCAGGAGGTGTTCTGGCATCCTGTGAGCAAACATTCTAAATCTTTGCAGAAGTTTTTATATTTTCTCTCTAAAATGAAACTTTTTCTGCTGTGTCTCAGCCAAAGTTTGGAGTCTGCTTGTTGCATCCTGTCTCCTTTATGTTACTTAGTGCTGGTCAGTTAGACTTTGTTCTTCATTGGTGCACTCGGCCTTGATTCCCACATGATGCAGGACTCTTAAGAGCTGGGTGTAGGAGAGGGGCTGCAATTCCTTCTTTAGCCTTAACATGTTCTTAAGGCTTGAATTACAGCAGAACTCTGTTTATCTGGAAGCACTGCCCCCCTCCCAACCCAACCCAACCCACCAGGTCAGCTCTGTGCTGACTGGCTGCTGCTGTTTCCACTGGGATAAATTTGGTGTTGAGCAAACACCCTTAGACTTCAATCCCAACCCCTTGAGTGCATTGATGTATAAATATGTGTGACTGCAATGGCCATTGTTGGTCCAAATCTGATACAGCACTAGGCCTTCCAACTAACAGTGTTGTTGTACCTGTGTAACAAAACCACTGCTTTTAAACTCTGTAGCCATCTGCGAGATCTGACACTGGACACGCAGCGAGTAAACAAAGTGCTTGAAATTAGCCAGGGTAATTAGGTGTTCCTCCTCAGCCAGGCAGGAGAGGTAGGCAGTCATTAGTAAATGCATGTAGTAAATTCCCCTGTTATACAAAGATTTAGCATGTGGCCTCCCACGTTTGCAGCATCTGAGAGGTTTTCTCTTTCCTTTCAGTAGCATGATACATCTGAATTATTTGCTGTGGGTGGTGTAAAACAAAACTTGGTTCTCTAAATAGTAAAACACTCAGCCTTAAAATATTGGGATGCTGTTGCTGTTGATAGTGATCAGTGATGTTGGGGACCACAGCAGCAAAATCCTCTTAGCTCCAAATGAAAAAAGGACTCTCTTGAAGTCATGAGTGTGTTTTTCTCCTCTGCACTGTTGGAACCAGATCACTGACTTGCTTTCTATTCTCCTGCACAGTAACAAGGGAATGGAACATCTCCTGAGCATGAAGTGTAAAAACGTGGTCCCAGTGTATGACTTGCTGCTGGAGATGTTGAATGCACACACTTTCCGAGGGCAAAGGAAGTCCCCAGCCACACATCCCGAGTATGGCTCCTTGGAGCAGATGGAGCCTGGGGACAGCCTGCGAAACGGCCCAGCCCAGTAACTGTCTGGGGCCCTGGAAATGTGAAGCTTTTTCAAAGCTCTGGGGGAAAACAGAACTGCTGTGATGGGGCTGCTGAAGTGTGACCTGGTGTGAGTTCTCATCTCTTCTGGATTTGCACATTGGTGTCTTGGGAATGGCTCTGGGATGCACACACACCTCTGTCCATGCTTCTGATGTTAAAACAGCTGCACTTGTAGAGTGCCTTTTCTGAGACTGTTCAAAAGCACCTTACGCAGTCAAGCCTCAGAACAGCACTGTGGGACAGGGAATTACAGCCTCTCCTCAGAGGCAGGTGAACTGAGACAGAGCCAAAGGGACTGGTTTGAGATGGCAGAGGAAGCCTGTGCCAGAGGCTGGGGTGAGCACCAAGGTCTCTGTCTCCCACAGCAAGGCTTTTTAAGCACTGACTGGACAATCTTCTCTTTCGGCATGGGGATGGTACGAGATGTAGAGCATTAATATTTGGGACAGACCTGTTTACTGTGTGTGCTGGTCCCTGGGGAATGCCTGCTCTGCAGCTGAGCTAAAGTGCCGAGATATGTACAGTGTAAAGAAGTGTCTTCTATTAATATGCAATGGCTGTTAGGGGCGTTGTTTGAAATAGCTCCTAGGGCCAGTTCAGAAAGTTTAAACTGAGCTTAAGTTTGTATTTTGTGAGCCTGTTCTTTACACTTACATTATTATCTGTGTATAATTCTTCAGTGCTTTAAACAATGACCAAACTGTCTGGGTATTTTAGTCAATCTCTACCTTTGAAAAGTGTTTTGTCTGTGAGATTAACATGTTGTTTTATATATTTATTAATAATGTTAAATCTATTCTAATAATTAGGTACAAGAGGTTGTTGTGGATATTAACTGTTCACATTTGTATCTGATCTGCTAATCAGGCCTTGTTAGAAACAAACCATCCTCCCTTCCCTTTTGACTGGCGTGTGGAATCCTGTCCTGCCCACCCCAAACCTCTTGCAGGGGGTGAGGAAGTGGATGGGAACATGAACTGGGACCTGGTTTTGCCTGCTGCCCTGAGGTTTGCTGCTTGCTTGTTTTCAACTTGCATGGCACCTTATGCTGTGGTTTTCATAACTTGTATAGGAGGCCTCAAAGAGTGAGGATGGGGATAATGGTCCTGGCACTACTTTGCTTTGCAAGTGTGATGACTTGTTTGAATTTCACTGAACATGCAGTGGGTTTGAACTCTCTTGTCATGCTGATTTCTGCACGTGTTTAAGCTGCACTGAACAGAAAACCCAGGTGAAATAGCCTGGCTGATGACCCCAGTGATCAGCAGGGTGGCATCCTTCATTCTGGCAACTGCCACTCTAAATGCATATATTTAAATATAATACATGCATGTTCTGGGCATTTCAGGTATGGTGAAAATAAATTAGGATCACACCAAAAGTCTGTTTTGAGCCAATAAATCTTTTGGATTAGGGACTTTAGTTAGTATGTATTAGTATTATTAGTAATGATTAGTATGTAGTAGTAGTAGTATATGAGTAAAATATGCCATTTGCATATTTTGAATATCAGTCAAACCTAATCTTGGTGGTTTTTAAAAGCCAAGGACAGTATTTTTTATAGGAGGTTGATAAAGTGTTTTGAGTGAGTTACACAAATCCATTGTCTTGTTTTGATCTTGTACTATACCAGATACTGCTGCTGATCCAAGTTTTTACTTGCTACCTTTTTATTGTTTTTAAGAAACTGTAATATAGCAGTGCCCTTCTAAGGAAGAGTAATATTTGCTACAAAAAAAAAAAGGAAAAAAATGTGAGTAGAGTCTGGAATTCATTGGTACTTTCATTTTGAGGGGCATTTTGCTGTGAAACAAATTTCTCTGTGTTTCTTGGGCTTGATCATGTTCTGGCCTCAGTGTCTGTTGTATTGTTCCTTCTGTGATTTTCCTTATCCTGTGTAATTTTTGGTCTAATACAGTTTTTCACAGAAATGTTTAAGTGATTGTTTGTTTTCCTTTAAAAGTGCCGAATTTATGTACAATCTTGGAACAAACCTCTTAAAAGGAAAACGGGGAAGACTGGGGTAAATCATGAAATTAGCTTTTAAATGGAAATTTGCTGTGGATTGACTCTGTAAAAGGGCAATGCTGCAGATTTGTGCCACGTGTTGTTATTCATAAATGCTGCTACCAGCACACTGTAAACAGGAAAATGTGATTCTAACCTGCTTTTTGTCTTCAACACAATTTTATTAAAAGTTACTGCTAGTAACTTTTATACTGGTCCAAAGTCAATAGCTGTCGAGTCTGGATCCATGGAGCTGTGTTCAAATTCAGATAAGGAGAAGGTGCGAGTCTCAAACAGCACAGGGAGGTGTGTGACAGGATGGTTGGACAAGGGTGCCTGTGTTTTCTTGACAGAGATGTTGGATTTGTCACTGTTCTGTATCCCCCAGACCTCCCTTAGGTGCTGCATTCCTGGTGGGGAGCATGTCTGTGTCCCTGAGCAAAGAGAGTCCAAACTTTTCCTTGTGCATGCTGTTAAAAACATGTTGAGGTTCCTCTCAAACCTGGAACTAGAACCAACTGGAAAAGCAACATTGTTCTTTGTTTTTAGAGAAAAGTGGTAAGTCTTGGAGCATTTCAGACAGGTGAATTGCTTTGTCTCAAAGAATGTGAGACTTTTTCCACACTTCTGTCTTCTCATAAATTTCCTGGTACCCATTTTGACTGCTGTCGCATTACCAGTCAGAGGAGCGTGTGACAAAGATGTGTAGATGTGTTGAAACAATCCCTCTGAGATAGTGCCCAGCAGGGTGGGTCCTTCTATAAAAAATGTAGTTAAATAAGTAGCACTTGAAGATTTTTTTTCAATAAATATGCATATTTCCATAATAATACATTACTTCTTACTGACTGAGTGATAGATCTATACAGGGATCAATGTGGTGAAAGGAGAGCATCTCTTTATTTGTTGGAACTTTTTTACTCCTGATGACTTGGGGAGTATGAAAATTTTTGCTGTATTTGCATCATTACAGTGGTTTAACAGATCCTGAAAATGAAGTGACCCCCAGAAAGTTGCCTGTTGGTCCTATTTGAGCTGTCACCAGTGCTCATCCTCTTCTGAGTTAAGAATTTCTGTCTTGTTTGGACTTTATGACAGAATTCCAAAATGGTTTGGGTTGGAAGAGACCTTAAAGACCATTTCATTCCAAGCCCCTGCCATGGGCAGGGACACCTTCCACTGTCCCAGGTTGCTCAGGGTGGCATCCAACTTGTCCTTGAACACTTCCAGGGGTGGAGCATCCACAGCTTCTCTGGGCAACCTACGCCAGGGTCTCACCACCCTGACAGGTGTGAATTTCTTCCTAACATCTAATCTAACCCTGCCCTCTGTCAGTTTGAAGTCATTACTCTGTCCTATCACTCTGTGCCCCAAGTCCAGCTCTGGAGTAGATCCCCTTTAGGTGCTACAAGTCACTCTTAGATCTCCCTGGAGCCTTGTCATTGGTGTTGACTGTTTTGGGGGGCAGTTGAGGTACATAGAGCTGAAAACAGATTGAGGACTCATCTCCATGCCACAGAAGTAAGTTTTGGGCTGGTGTCATCCCTACAAGGCGTGTGCACAGATCTCACTTATGTTTGCTCTTACTATTGCATCTGCCCTTACTTTGAAGTAATTTTTTCCCTTCCCTGACCACTAACAACCCACTCCTGAGCAAGATGAAGACAAAGAAATTGGTGAGTATATAGAATGACTTGTTTAAAGCAGACTTCAGTGTCAGCCTACAATGCAGTGATTTTAATCAACTGGAAATAAAACTATTTAAAATAGGTTTGGGGAGAAAAGAGATTTGTTATTTCCCAGGCTTTTTTTTTTTTAGTGTGACATTTTGAGATAATTTCTTGAAAGCTTCTCTCTTTATATATTACATCAGCTCAACAATTTGATATAACTGTACATAATGAAAGGAAATTGTAGGCTATGAAATTTTCTTTAGACCTTTTAAAATTGTTCAATTTTTCCCCCCCTGCATAGGTTCTTTAATGGCAGAAGAACTGAATATCATGTCAGCAACTGACTATTAGTTCTTGGCAGAAAGGTTTGCATGGGCATTTGTGACAACCTGGCAATGAAATAATGGTTATAGAGTTGGATGACTTCTACTGAGACAGAAACTTAAATGAGCTCCTTGTGAAAGTAATTGCTTTGAAAGATCAAATAATGATGGCAGAGGGAGAGAGGAGAGCCTGTGTGCCATGAGAGGTGGGGAGGATCCATCATTTTCCTCTGGATTCATATTAGTGTGAGAGCTGTGGCTGTGAAACTGGTAGCTGGAGCCTCTACAGAGCTGTATTAGTTTAGTTTAATATCCTGGAAATAAACCATGGTGGGTTTGCCACAGTGGCTGGGAAAAAATCTGTTGGTTTCGTATTTCTCTGAACATTGGAACAACAAAGCAGCTTCCTTCATGAATCCCCTGCCAGGAGATGGGGAATCAGCAATCACCGGGGGCAACGAGGGGAGAAAGGGTGAGAGAATTCCCACAGGCTAATCACAGATCTTATTTTCTGTGGGTAAGCATTACATAAATTGGCTAATTCCTGGGTGATTTTCACTGCAACCAACCAAACACAAGCATTCATGCAAAGCCCTGCCTACCACACTGAGCTCTACACGATGTGCACTTCCCTCTCTCCAGCACCTGCTGTAACTCCCAGTATAGAAAAATCAGAGTGGGAAATTGTTCAGCATTTCAAACTAGTACTAACCATTAGTTGGTTCAACTATGTATTCTTCCTCCAGGAAATCACTGACAGTGGCAAAGGAAAGGATCTGTGCCATCAAACACAGGTTTCACTTCTGGATTTGTAATTTCTTGCTCTGGTAAGTGAGAGAATGGTTGTGCCTCTTCCAACACTGCCCCATTAGCAAGCAAAGCAGTTGACTCATACAGGAGTGGAAGGTTCAGCAGTGGACCATAAAGCTGATTGCCCCCACTAGACACACCGATAGTCCTGCAGACAATGGCAAAATTTTAATGACAGTACCCAAACTGTACAACTGAGGAGCAATGGCAATGCTGACTGTACACAGTGTTTCCCTGGCCATTGCCCAAGTGTCAGTTTCATTTTAAAAACAAAGCTTATAAAAAATGCACAATTCTCTCCCAAATACTGTACACTCTTTAGCAGGTTAAAAACTGAAAAAAATCTTTCAT
The DNA here is from genome assembly GCA_035041345.1 of Poliocrania exsul. Classification (NCBI taxonomy): domain Eukaryota; kingdom Metazoa; phylum Chordata; class Aves; order Passeriformes; family Thamnophilidae; genus Poliocrania; species Poliocrania exsul. Next base: position 57,003,350 of record JAWWLZ010000172.1, read on the forward strand.
TAAAAAAGTCATTACACTATTTGTATACATCAGGGATAGTCTACATAATCATGTTCATCTAGAAAATATGTGCATTATAAACCATTTCCATGCAATGCAGCAATTGCTTATTTCAAAAGTGGTATAAAAAGACAACACAGCAGTCCTAACCACTAGAACACTTTATGCCAAACAAAACAAATGTGCATCATGTTATTGAACGTGTTAGATGAACAAAATACAATAACAAAGATTCAAAAATAATGTAATTTTTCTTGTATGCACAAAGTGACTACAGTACCAAAAGATACAGGTTATGTGATGTGTGTGCAGTAATCATGTTAAGCAAAGTCTCTCTTCAACTGCTTGTCATGCTAACCCAAGACAGACTAAGATTACTGTGATGATGTCTCTGCATCTAATAACTCAGTATTCAAACACCTTGCAAGCTTAAGAGCACTGCCCCTATAAAACAGTGTATCAATTGCATCAAAGTATAAAGTGTGTTGCTTACAGTGTAAAAATCTATAGAAAAAAAGTTTGTTTTCCGTACAAAAATGCTGAAATTTTGTCAAGATATACATTTTGAGATGTGAAACTTGATTGATGCTGGCAGCATGAAGGAAGCACCACCCCGAGCGTGCTGGTGTGAGGGAGGATGTTTTAGGTGGGTGGAGGCCCGTTGGTGTAGCGCAGCATGGGGTAGAAGGAGCGGGCGAAGTTGTTGGCCTGGGTGCAGCTGTAGTCCTCCTCAGAAAAGGGGATCATGCAGGCCAGCAGCAGGAGCAGCAGGAAGAACAACTGCAGAGGCAAAGCTGCTCGTAACACTCGGTAAAAGAAGGAGGGAGACCGAGGGTTTGTGTGCACAGGCTGTGGATGGCTTTCACTTCTGGAAAGGAGAAATAAGGAAAGAGAGGTACTTTAGAGTTGGAACTGAACAAGTTGTTTTAGCCCTCTCTAGGGTTCACACGATCCTTCTGAGATACAGAGCTCAGTATCTACAGGAAAACACAACACAATAAACACTTTAACTGTAATTTGAAAGTGTGCAACACTGCTCAGTGGAAAGCCAGCTCCTGGTTTGGGTTTACTGCCCTTATCATTGAAGACATTTACTATTGAAGAAGAAACATTTACTTGCAATAGCTTGGAGCAGTGCATTTGTATCCTGTTTTCAAATGAAAACGTAACTTTTCCCAGGAGGCAAACAAACCACTCCAAATACATGGTGAAGTATAAAAGAATCATTCACACTCGGCATTACTGAGATCTGTCCTTTGAACAGGATCCTTAATGCACTGGGGGTTAAGTTCTCCCTTTGTCCTTCACATCTTGTTTGCACTAAGTGGCTCTCAGGGGCAAGTTTCATTTTCCAGATATGCTGGTGGAATTAAAGGAGGATTTAAACCTAAAATATCCTCCATTTGGCACAAAAAAAATATGTTCTCAAGAGTAAAGACAAGCCAAGACTGCACATCACTGCAGAGGTTCTGGAGCAGGAGTGCTAAAGGAAACCATTCCCTGAGGTGCAGCCCAGAGCTGGAGGGCAGAGGAGACATTACAGGGAGGCAGAAATCACCTCCTCCCTGTGTCAGCCCAGGTTTCTGCTGGCACTCAGCTCATCTCTGCCATATTCACAATCCTTCAAGAGATCAGGTGAATATGAAATAATACCTTGTGCTGCTGCTGCTTCTGCCATCAGAACTTCTCCTTACAGCGATCTGTCGAGACAAATAGCTTTTAGTATCCCAGTTTCAGAAACTACATGGAATTTCTCTTTCTTAGAAAAGACAGTTGTAAACCTTGAAGTCTGGTTGTAAATTCTGTAATAAGGTAAATGGATCTAAAAGGTAAACTGATTACATCTGAGGAGCTTTTACATTCCATCTGCCAAAATATGCTATATGCTGATAGCAAAATATCAGAAAAATGTACTTGCCTTCTTCACAGCAGGGCTGGATTTCTCTGCTTCTGGATTATAGTCTCCTGAGTCTAAGTCATCTGGAACTAGCAGGAATGTTTTGGTATCCTAAAAGATAACAACACTTTCCTCTTTAAAATGCACATTTAAAACTGACAACAAATGAAGAGCAAAGAGCCACCTTTCACTGCCTCTGTAGATAAACAGCCACCGCCTCTTGGGATGTGCATTAGCAGTGGTGAACTGATGCTCCAGTTCTCTGGCATTAAGAAATGCTTTATTATGTCCAGTCTAAAGGAATTATGATGGAATGGGTGCATAGACGTAGTAACTTGAAAATATCTCTTATCAGACAGCTCTCAGGATAAGCAATCCATTGCTATGAACAACTCCTGTGTGTTCATTGCACACTCCCAGCCTGGTACTTGGCCTGGGTCACAGAAATTCAGGTTGGAAGGGACTTCAGGAAGCTCAGCTAGTCCAATCTCTTGCTCAAAGCAAGGCCAGCTATGAGACCTGACCAAAAGCCTCATTCAAAGCTTTATCCTCTCTATTCTTCAAACCCCTCAAGGATGGAGGCAGCACAGCCTCCCTGAGCAATCTCTTACAACACTCTTCTAGCCTCGTAGTGCTGTTTTTCCTACCAGCCAGCCTTAACTATTCTTTTCAGCTCATGAAGGTAGAAGCACTTAAGTTTTAAGTCAGTCTTTTATAAATACCTTTATTCTTAGTATGTTATTACTTTTTCTTAAGGAAGATCCACGAACAAGTTTTTAAATTCGGACTCACCAGATTTCCTTGCACTGTTTTTAAGTCCTGAGAGGTTTGTTCAATAAGCTGTTTCAGTTTCATTCCAATTACATGGACTTTCTCTTCCTCTTCAATGTAATCACCATCTGATTTAAGCAGCAGGTAAGCAGTGAGTTCTTGAAGGGAGTTTACATTAAGCTGTTGCTCCAGCAGCTCCTTCTCCAGTTGCTTAGAACAAACAAACAAACAGAAAACAGTGCAACAAACTTACTCTCAACTTTGAGGATATTCTCACAAAGGGAGGAACTCTGGAAGACTTTAAAGAACAGCTCAACCTGGCTAAGAATCCACAATACACAGGAATGGCTATTACAGCTACAGGGGAAATGAAGTTCTCTTGAAGAGACTGGTTGTACCTGCTTGAAATAACATTTAAAAATAGTTCTAGCAGTAGGTAATTCATATAGAGAAGCCATTAAATTTTGGAAATTGGAAGTCTTACTCCAGCATAAAGACTGTTCAAAAGCAACTTAATTATGTTGTGCAATTATGGAAAAATTGCCTCATATAAGCAGTATCTTGGCTACTTCAGAAACCATCCCCATGGCTGACTACAGCAGGTTCAAGGACAGACTGCAGCCACCTTGAGACAAGCACCCTGCTCTTACTTTGTGGTGACAGCTTTTGACTCATGGAAGAACTGAGGTGCTGCATTTAAGACTACACTTACCATTAGCTCCTTTTGGCATTCCAGTATTGTATTGAGGTCAGCATTTGGATCTGTGATTTGTGCTTCATTCCTTCGGCTTTCAGCACTTGCTAACCACAGGATTAGTTTTTGGCTCTGGTCGTGGAAGTCCTAGAGCAACAGAAGATTTGCACGTAAGAGAACAAACACCTTTGAAGTGCTTTCACCTGGCTTTGCCTACAAACAAAATGCCCAGCCCAGATTAGACAGAGCCACCACAAATTCTTCAAGATTAGTGAGGGTGCAGAAATCTAGTTAAATTATTCCACCTGTGTAGTAAAAGGCTATTATCCAATTGAAAGGTATTTTTACCAAACCCTTTAAACCCAACAGAGTCAACAAAGTGTCTTGGATTGTGAGTGACCATTCTGCTGACATGCAGGAATGACCTAGCTGCCCTTTCCCCTCCCCTAATCTCCCCTCAGCAGCATCCCAGAGAGTGTTTTCCCTTACAAACTGGCATGTGGTATGCACCTGGCAGTTCAGTAAGGCTTGTTGTAAACCTTTCCTCCAGCTGTCCAGTGCACGAGTTGCTTTCTCCCAGTGCAAGTTCACCTTCCGAAGCCTGTTCTGAAGCTCCTTGAACTCTGTGCTCTCTGCCTTCTGGAATTCTTTGCTGCTCAGGTTAGCAGAAAGCAGCACTGCTTTGTAGTTGTCAAATGCTTTAAGCATGTCCTGGTAGAAAAAGAGGATTAGAAACATTTATGAATGTTGAAAAACAAGTTGTTTATTTACAATAAAACTGCACTCAAAAGAATCACAGGTATTGGGGAAAACTGTTTGAATCTCATGGCTTTTCAATACTGCCAAGAAACATAGTAAGGTAGGTGGCCTTCTTTATGTTATTTTTTTAAAGCAAAAACCTTCACTTTGAAGAAAATAAAATTGTCTGGGTTTGTGCTTCTTCCTAAGTCATAGGCATTATGGCTTAATCCACATATGTCCTTCATTACTCTGAGCTGTCTCCTCCTCACATTTGGACAAATATTCCTCTAGGTCATCACATAGGATTTCCTACTAATTTATAAAGCTTTTGCCACCTCAGAATCCTAGAATAATGCTGAAAAGCACAGCTGGAGATCAGTACTGCATCCTCCTGCTCCAAGCAGGGCCAGGTTCAAACTCTGAGCAGGCTGCTCAGGGCCTCATCCAGTCAAATTCTGAGTATCTTGCAGGATGCAGATTCCCCATCCCCTCTAGGCCCTGGTCCCACACCAGTTGTGAGAAATTCTTTTTCTCTCTAGTCAGAGTTTCTGTCAGCCCATTTCTCTGACTTGTCCAAGTCCCCCCAGAGGCAATCCTGCCTGCTTTCCTCCTCTCCCTTAGAACTGCAGGGGGAAATACTACAGAATTTGCAAAGTCACAACCATATAATCTAAGCACTTTTAAGTTAAGGTAGAGCCTCTATTTCTGAATGCCTTTTAAAAAATTAATGCTGTACAATACTTCATACCCTCAAGTTTACAGTTTGAGTCAAGGGTACTCAGTCTTTTTCAAGTTGCTCTTACAGTAGGAAAGTAATAGCTGCAGGATGAATCCTGCAATCCACACAACTCAGACTGCTTTTCTCAGCCGCCCTTCTAACAGAGTGTCAATCTATATATTCTCAAGATCTGCATCCCACTTGCTGAAAACTGCTGGTCTAAATTACATTTCACCCAACAAAGAATCCTGTCTCTCTTCTCCAAGCAACAAAGTGGTTTTTTAATATCAGACAAAGCAAATGGTTCCTCACAGACTTCTGAACACCAGTAAGCCAGTCTGCAGGCAGGCTGGCCTTATCCTTACCAAGGGCAATTGGGATGTCCTGATAACTCAGGAAATTCACCTCTTGCTCTTTTAGACACCCCTATAAAGCCAAGCTGTCTGAAAAGGGGATTTACAGCCAGCTGGACTCCTCCTAAGCAGATGCAGAAGAGAAGTGAAGCTCTGCTGCTTGGAGAGGTCAGACACCCCACTCCAGGCTGAAGGAAAGCACCTCCCTCCACCCGAGAGGCAACACCAAACCTTTCCTACACTTGGTACCTGAGCCAGGTTGGCTGATGGAATCAGAGTCAATTCTTCCTGGAGTGCAGTTATTCTCCCTGGCCTAAGGACTACTGCAGGACATGCAGGCTTAAGCATACCCTCAGCATGCCTAAGAAATGCCCCCTCTGTACTGCAGAGTGTCTTGTTTGTGAGCATCATCCCAGTTGTGATGCCAAACTGATCAGTAGCCTCAGGATTTGGGTGACTCCCTATGAGGGTACTGGCAGAAGGGTGAGCACACCAGGATTTTGCACTTCCACAGGTGTCAGGACCACTCAGTCTCTCCAAGTTCAGCCTGAGGCATTTTGTTACCTGTGTCCCAGGGACCCAGCTTTTACGTTGTGCCCTGGTAACCTGCTGGTACAACTTACAGACCTGACACAGGCCTAGTTTATGGAAGCTGAGTCATAGAAGGCAACATAATATGACATGCTGACAAATGTTCACGTTATTGTTTCTCTAACTGTTCTGTTACTTGGCTGAAGATTAGCAGAGACAATTTATTTTGCTCCTTGCTTTTAACTAATACATTCTATTCAATGAGAAATCTGGATTTGCCTAACAAAAAACCTGCACATTTTGAAAGGATCAATCTTTCAACTATTGGGCAAACGCGCTATTTAGAACTATGAATTTTTTGCAAACACCATATTGCTAAACCCCACAGCTTTAGAGCAGATCTTTCTCAGCCTCCCCATTGGAGCTACACCTTTAATTCGATTAAAAAAATAAATCAGCCTAGACTTTGCAGTCTGTTGACCTGGCTAATTTTCAATCTGTTTCTGGTTTGCAAAGAGGGAAATGGCATGTGGAAAAGATGTTAATATTACTGCCAGAAAACAAAGGGAGAGGGTTTGATTTCAGCCTGTCTGCCTGCTGTGCCCAGGCCTACTGTCTGCAAACCTCTGCCTATGAAGACAGAAGCACCTTGCCTAACCACCCTCTTTAGTCCTGTCAGCTGAGAGCAGTTGAGCTACCCTGTGGCACTTTCACATTGCCATTGGCATCCGTGCTGCCCAACAGATCCCAGGAGCACAAACACAGTGAAAAAGAGCATCAGAATCTTGAAATCCCACTTCTCAGGATGCCGTAACTTACTTTCAGTTTCTTGACCCTTTGTTCCAATGCCTGCATGCTTGTTGGAATTTTCCCTTTTTGCAGCTCTTCCAGCTCTTCCTCAGTTTTATCAAGCCAAGCAGAGATGTCACTGAGATCTGAGTCCAGCTGCTGCCACTGCTGCAACTTCTGTTTCATCCTAAGTTTATTTCTGAGGTCTTGAGCTTGGATGAGCTCCCACCTATCAATAATGCCTGCAAATCATACAATAAGATACATGTAAATCTTCAGTATTGTGCTGAGTGTGTAAAATTGATGCAAGAAGTTTTACAAGTAAATTATTCTCCAAACTACTCAAGGCCAAATAATTGCTGTCATGTATTACTGTTATCCAGACACATTTTTTTTCTTGAGATTCTGCAGTCTGTAAGTTCCATGTTACTGGTCAAGTTACACACATAGCAACACTACAGAAGATTTTAGTCACATTAACTCACTTGGAAGAACAGAGGAAATCTGAGGAGATGGAATCCCATAAGCCCAGCTGTGATTTGGGGGACACCAAAATGCCTCAGAGGACAAATATGATCCAGCAGTTAAGACTGGGTTTTGTGTTTTATGCCCACATGGAGCAAGTCCAGAGGATGGCCATGACTATGCTCACAGGGCTGGAGCACCTCACCTATAAGGATAGGCTGAAAGAGTTGGGGCTGTTCAACGTGGAGAAAAGACAGCTCTGGGGAGACCTTAAAGGCCCTTCCAGTGCCTAAAGGGGCTCCAAGTGAGCTGGAGAGGGACTTTTGGCAAAGGCATGGAGTGATAGGACAAAGTGGCTTAAAACTGGAAGAGGGCAGGTTTAGAATAGAAGTTAGGAAGACATTTTTAATGTGAGGTGATGAGGCATTTGAAAAGGTTGCCCAGAGAAGCTGTGGATGCCCCATCCCTGGAAGTGCTGAAGGCCAGGTTATATGGGGCTTTGAGCAACATGGTCTAGTGGTGGGTGTCCCTGCCATGGCAGGGAGGGTGGATCTAATGATCTTTAAGGTCTCTTCCAACTCAAGTAATTCTATGGTTCTATGTTACATTAATTCAGTGGTAAAGGACATGGAGATGCCACCTGTGCAACCACTACTTCTGGAAGCACATTTAAGCCCTTTTCAGAGCTTTTCCTACTCATCCCATGTATGGGACACAACCCTGGAGTATTTGTGAGACCAGAGACATAAACTAAGAAAGCTGGTGCATAAAGCTGCAGCCTTCTCATCACAATTCACTTTTGTTATTGCAGTACAATATGTTATTACAATCTCAAGCACCTGAAATGAGGTCCTAAAATGTTAAGAACCAGCTTGTTGGTCTATTTGGACATAAGAACCACAGTGAAGACAGTGAGGATCAGAATACATGACCAGCTTTGACAAAACATTTCTGCAAGTGGGAGCTGTAGCATCTCGTTATATGGAGTACCAATGGCTGAACATAACCTTATTTTAGATAGAGACACACTTCTTTGGTTTGAAATCTGATTAAAAGTCTCTGAAGTATTCAGCATCACACAAAAGTGAAATTGTTACCATTCATTACAACTAGCAAAGAGGCAGAAGTACATTATGAGAGACAAAGTCTTAATTCTGACAGAAAATGTAAAAGCTTAGAACAGCACATGCAGGTTGGACAGAATGGGGTAAGAAGGCAGCTCAGTGAAACTTGGCAAAATACATTCATTTAGATGATAGTGGTTTACATTTTGTTCCCGAGGAAAATGTGTTGCATTTGTGCCCTCAGAGTCACAGGACAAACACCACAGCCCCAAAGCCACTCCTGTACCTGACTGCTTCTCTGCTGCTGCCATATTCATCAGCTCTTGGTCATCTTGGGGTTCTTCATCACTCATATGAGCAGATGGAATTTTCTCTTTGCTGCTGCTGGTGCTGCTTGCAGAGCTGAGCTGCTTCACCTGGAATGACATTTTGGTGGGTGAGCCCCGTAGGTTAACAAGTTGTCAAAGGTTAACTTATTTTGTATTACTTTGGGGGGGCTGGGCTGCTGCTGAGCTCTTGCATGTCAGAGTTAGCACTGGGCTTCTGTGTCTTTACTAACAGTTTATACTGGTTCTCTGGGCCATTCCAGTAAATAAACACACTCCATAAGTGATGCTAATTATTGCAAGACTGGACATGGCAAATTAATTGCTTTTGCACTACATCTACCAGACAATGTACATTTGCTGATGCTCTTTGCTGGATTCTGGGTTAAGGTAATATTGACTCTAAGGCTCTAAGGCTGGATTAATGATGACAAAAGCAGCCAGATACCAGCACCATCCTGTCTGGAAGAGTGCTGACAATTAGTCCAGATCCACTGAGCCTGGCAGCTGCTGGCAAAGCCATGGCTGGCAAACAGCCACCAAGGCTGAGGTACCAATGAGCAATAAGCCATTCTGGAATGTTTTTCAGTGCCTAGAAGCAGATTAAATGGTGGGTTTCATGCTAGAAAATGACCCTTCAAATCTGCCTCCTTAGGAAAGGGAGGTATGTCAGGGTATTCACACCCTCTCCTCTGTGGGGGTTAAATTCTCCTAGACTTGTCCTATGACAACAGAGTAAGGAAGTTCCTCTAGACACTGACTCTGACCAGGAGCCCAACATGATTGCTCTGAATGGCTTTAAAGAAGCTTTTCTAGCACATGGGTAGAAACTCTCACTGGTTACCTGAGCCACCAGAAAAAATGTCTAAGTTTGCATGAAGTGCATATTTCCCCCACAAACTAATTTTTTCCTTGATGGTTTTACACAGAACAACAGACTCTGTAGGACAGGTTCAGTGCCCAGAGAGTCTCCAACTCACATAGTCTGGCTTATAGGGAGTACTTGTCTCTGGACCAGACAACACATTTCCAACCATGTCTGCCTGGTTATATCTGTGTTTCCTGCAGACTGGGCTACCTGGAGAATGCCAAGGATGAGCTTCTGAAGCAGACTTTCCTGAAACAAATAAAAGCAAAACCATATACCATGAGTGCAAAATCCCCCATCCATGAGGAAGCTGTTGCTTTGTTTAAAGTTAGAAAAGCGCTTTGAATAAAATGGCATCAAGTTATGGCATAAAAATGACAGTTTTGCAGCTTTCCTTGCAAAGCATGCACATTTGCAAAACATCAACAGTGTTTCAAAGGTAATGAGATGAGAGCCATGCAGTTATGGGACATTCTGTTTTCTTCTGGAAAATGCTTGAATACAGGTATGAGTAGTCAAAAAAACTAAAGAAAAAGACTGCACTGTGGTTTTTTGGAAAGTTTGCATCCCAACAATACCATCACACATTTGCAACACATGTCAGTAGGGACAAATATAGACATGTCCTGACTCCAAGAAACATTAGTTCTGGATTTAAGGGACAGGACACACACGGTTCTGTCATGCACCACAAAAAATACTTGCAGAGTTGGAGCTACTGCCTTCAGTAATTATGCAACCAAAATTAGAAACAACCAAAAAAGTGATACTACCCAGAGAAAACCACCGAGAGAGTACCAGAAGACTTTGGATCAATACAATGAAATGCATATTAACCACCTTGGCATTTACCAGGCAAAACCTAAATGGTATGTTCTGGACTGCTTTGTAATGTACATGTGGATACTGCAGCGTAAGAACACCATGACAGGATGAGACATGGTGTCCACACAAGGCAGGAAGTCAGACATTACATATGAGAGAGGTTGAGGATTATAGCGTGCAGCACAGGGAGATTGCCATGTTCAGACACATGCACTAGCAGGTGCCTACCAGAAGATGCTTTCAAAGTTTTTGTGGTCATTTTAAGATATGCCTCAGGGTTTTCAGTGATTTCTACATCTGAAAAAAGAATAATGTCATTTTCCTCACTATTCAATATTTTTCAACTATTAAAAACAACTGAAACAATGAGGGACAGCAAAGACAACAAAATAAGTGGTTGGTACTATTTTCAAACATTCTTAAAAAGTCTCTAAAAACCTAATGTTGATGAAGATAAAAGCTTGGTTTAGACAACACCATTCCCTTCATCAAGAGATCTAAGAGATGAGACTGCTCACATCTATTAATGGTACTTGAAAACCAACCAAACATGTGGGAGCAAGACTTCAATCCCCCTCCCTTCCCACACAGGGACATCCTGAAGTTGTCCCTGTCAAACCAAACTGCTGGACATTTGTTCTCACCTGACAGAGCACTGTAATATGTTGCTTCTTCATCATCTTCATGAGAGGAAGAACCTCCCACATCACCTGTGTGATCCCACTCGAGTGGGATGGAGTCAACACTGACAGGGGTTTCACAGCCTGATCTCTCATGACCTTGAGTGGGGGGCATGAGGTGGCAAAGGGACTGTGTCGATGAGGGCCCCTCGCTGATGGCTTTCTTGTGCCAGGGATCATTCTGGATTTCTCTGGAGTCTTCTTGATCTGTCTCATTTTCAGAGTTATCTTTTTCATCATCCAATCCCTACGAATAAGTAACAATTATTGCACACTACTAAGATTTGCAAGATATCTACACCACTTAATGAGCCAATGATTGAGCCACACAGTACTACCAGGGACAGTTTTGTGGGCAGCTGCAGCAATCAAAGACCATGTGCCTAAAATTAAAGGAAGGCATCATGTCTGTCTCCTCCTCTTTTCCCAAAACTATCCTCAGCAGCAGCTACCTTCCTTCTTTCAAGACACTCAACCATAACATCTCTCTTTAGTTTGCAGGGAGGGGTACTCAATTCCAAAAGGACTTCAAAGGTCAGCAAGGAAATGATGCTCAGGCACAACTGAATAGCTACTTGTAGTTGTTCATGTTACTTCCTTCACCTGCCTTTCTAACAGATATTCCTTCTTCTTGAGCCAAAGCAAACTGAGAATCATCTGAATGTTCCTGGGGAAAGCAAAGTGCATGTTGTTCCCCATTTAGGGCTCTCACAACAAAGTGGACAGATGGAGCCTCACAAATACATAAAGAGATATTCTAAGCACATTATTGAAATTAAAATAAACAAAGTGATACTAAAAACACCAAAAAAGCTTTTGAAGCCCTCAAGCCACTACTATATAAATATGAACCATGTGAACTACTTCCATGCTATTATCCCAATTCTGCAGATGAAGTCCCAGCAGGACAAGCATGAGGAGACGAGACTGGCAACAAAGATTTAGCAAAGCTGGCACATCCACTACAGAGCTCCTGACCCCTTTGAGCTCAAACCACTCAGCCAAGGTGCTATGGATAAGCAATGAGCATTGCAATTCAAACACCTAAATCTCATCCAAGAATCAAAACAATAGTTGATTCTTACAGGATCCCTTGAGGTCAGTCTTTGATGGAACCGGGCAACTCGCCCAAACACCTCCTGACAGTATCGGTGAAGTTCTTCCAATTCATCTTCAATCAGGGTGGCATCCAAAGGCTCGCTCTTCTGAATCAGCTGCTCCCCAAAAACAATTAGCTGATCAATCTTATTGGTATTCAGTGTTATTTCCTGCTGGAAACCCTATTTGGAACACACAAGAAAAATAATTACTTCTGCATGGGCCCTTTCTAGCCTAAGGTTTGTCCCTCTCTTCTGGCTCACTGCAGTGAAAGACAATATCGACATTGTTGTCTAATTTAATTTGGCAAATATCTTTTTACTCAAGAAGTCCAAAGGTTTGTTTTATTAGCAGAATTACAGTTCCAAATGAAGTGGCATTTTCCACTCATGTACATCACTATGACTGCAGTCTGAGCCTGCAGAGGATCATGACACAAGAGTTTAGCTAATCAGAGATTATTTTTCGGTTGGGTACACACGATCCTTGTCTCAGTAGTAAAGAAGTTTTTTGGCTGCTTGGTACGCCAGCCTACAGAACAATAAATCTACATCCCAAAACAATTAACAATGCAGGGAGAACAGAGAAATTAGCCAATGAACAGGTAGAAAGGAACTGGTATATTCTTTAGAATCATTCACATTGCTGCCATCTTATTTCTGTTCAAAGTCCCACCTACAAACAGAGTGCTCAGAGGATGCAAATTCAAAAAAAATTCTCACCAGAAAAAACCTATCTGAACTTAGGAATGTAGCTTTTACTGTTAACCAGCATCTGTAGCTTTGCAGGCCAGATATCACTGTCTCTGACATGCAGTGTCAGGAGAAAACAGCAGGACAGAATCGAACTTGAACACTGAGTCAAATACTATACAGTTTAATCTTGATTCAGACAATATGTCTTAACAGTTTACTGGTGTCTTAAAACAAATATAGCCCTACAGAGATCTGGTGGCTATTGTGAAGTTCCAGAAAGGTACATGATTCTGTCAAGAGAGGGCAGCCCAACAGGGTCAGCTGGGCTCTATTAAACAACTGCTCTCTATGGATACGTACATTTAACTGTCGCATTTTGTCATCAAAGTTACTTTCTGAAAAGTGCTCCACGTTTGTCAGCTGGAGGTCCATCTCTGTGAGCCAAACAAGGATGCCTTCCCTTGCCCCTTCAAATTCATCTCTCCTATTAGTGAAGTGCTGGATGGGAAGAAAGAAGCCAGTGTTACAAGACTCCAGCCACTAAAAAAGATGGTCACAGGACCCTTCTGAAACCAGTGTTTTGTTTCAAAACTCCTGTTCACCTTGAAGGCCTTCAGGGCACAAATGGCAGCATGTCATGTATAAAACCTGTCCCCTTCCTGCAGTAATGCTAGAACAGTGTCCTATGTTAGTACACTATTTGTGTGAAAGAGGGAATAAAACTTCAGCAGTGCAAGATGCTTCTATAAAGTTACAGTCTTGATTCCACACTGTAGGCCTTCTCCCATATCATTACACCAGTGTAACAGTTACCTGGACTCAGGTTTGACATCTAATTTGTTCTAGATTTAAAACAGAGATAGACAAAGGATGTAAAACCCCATCTCTAATGATGAGATTAAAACCAGTTTTTACTGATTTTACAGTGGAGAAGCTGGATCATGGATGACCATGACAATGTAATTAATATACCATTTGGTGTGGTAACCAGGAGGAACATTCCCTGCTGCCATCTCCCAGAGAAGCTGCCAACAGACATGCAGCTTGACTGTTCTGGGTGGATCTACAGTTCAGGAAGTGGATCATGTAACATCCCAAACACAAAATCTCACAACTGCACAGATCAAACGCCATCATTGCTCTCACAGCCTCATCCACTGACTTTTGGGACCTAACAGTTTTCCTGATCAGTTGGTTGCAGCACTGCTATATTTAAAAATCAGGCTGTGACAAGTTCTCCCCAGGGCACAGCACAGAATATTTGCCCAGAGATCCGTTTAACTGACAAGCAGGGTACATCTTTGAAGTATCACAAATACACCCTTGGACAACATGCCTTGTCTGGCAGGCAGTACAGCAGGAGCTGTGCCTCTCCATCTCAGCTCTGTGTTTAAAGCCTTGTGGGTGAATCACAACTTGGCATGAAGGAGACCTGAGTTGGAAAGTCCAAACTGTATATGCTCTTTTGTCTCTCTGCCTCTTGTCTGTGGAAAGGTCCAAGTGCAAGAACATATTACAGGACTGGATAAGAGGAAAGTGTGACAGGAGCAGTGAGACCATCCAAAATTTGCACCCATTCTTTCTTTATGCTTTTCTTCAGCTACCAAGAGCCCATCTACCAAGGACAGGTTTATGCCATGCACTTGGTGACCTTTCCAGAGCTGCTCTCCCACACTGGTAGCTGAAGGCACAAACCAACACAAGACAGTTGCTCCGGGATATGTTTTGCTTGGATAATTCCTACAGAAACCTGCAAGTGCTCCTCACTCTCTCACTGCACTGTGCAACTACCTTGAGCCTCCTCAGAATGGAGGCGACTCGTTTCTGGAGGTTATCCCAGCGCTGGTTCCCCTCGTGCACCATCTGCTTGAGCTTGCTGGCAGCATCGGTGCGGTTCTCACGCGCCAGGCGCCGGTACTGCTTATTGATCAGCTCCAGCTGCGTCAGGCGCTCGTGGATCTGCCGCTGGAATGCCTGCAAGGCAAAGCAATGCACTCACTCCCTTGCTGGTAAGAGAAAGGTTGCTGATGATACTATGCATCAAGAGAGATGATGCCCTCCCCTTAAAATAGACCGTCCAATTGCAGGTTATACCCAGAGGAGGACCCATATTTTTAAATCATCTGCTCAGTTGTAGCTCATTAGGAAAAGAGAGAAAGAAAATAAATATCAACCCACAAAGGCCTCTGCCTATAAAAAGCAAATATTTTGCTTATAAGGAGGATATTGCCAGTTCAGAGCATTGGGTTCTCCATGTTAAAAAAAAACTCTGGAGACAAATATATCAGTCAGACATCCAGCAGTCACACACAGGTCAAATTATTTATGTTCTCTATATCATCATTACGGGGCAGACCCGTGGTGTAAAGGAGAGCACTCTAGACTCTGAATCCCAAGGACCTGAGTTTGAGTCTCAGTGGGACCGTTCCCTGGCAGTT
>JAWWLZ010000172.1:57024187-57069505 GCA_035041345.1 Poliocrania exsul
TATTTCTCCCCAGGAACTGCAATGCTCTATGCTGCAGTCCCATAAACACCAACACTGCAGATACCAATGTCAGGTGAACTCCTTCCACTCATGTCTCAGGGAAAACTTCTTAGCCAGCATTGCTTCCCTGTGCTGTTCTCCTGGCTGCTTGCATCCCTCTGATCTCTGGTTATGTCCCTCTGCCTTGGGATGGATTTTTGGACTTTGCATGATGTTTTTAAAATGCTGCTGCCTGCTCTAGTAACTACCCAGGTAAACCTCATTACTTACTTAAGTCAAGTGCAGCACAAAAAGTTTAAGCATGTATTGTGAAAAGGCTGAAACATTTCCCATTCATTGGCCACAGTGGCTGGGAACTCTCACCGAAACAAACCCAGCAGTGGGACTGCAAGGGCAGCTTGTAAAAGGGGATCACTGCATGTCCCATAACAGAGGGGAGAGCTGAGGAGTCTGAGATGAAGCCTCATGCACTTGGCAAAACTGATGCTGTGCAAGCTGGGTCTGGGGCAAGGCAGAAGGATGTGATCTCATGTAGTGCAGGCAGGGACAGATTATGTAAGACAGAAGTGCCCTAACAGGGCACCTGGATTCTGGCTTCATGCACAGGACCTGCCACTTCCTTGCAAGGAAAATGGGAAGTTTCCTGGCCCATTGGCCTGCCTGCTGCCAAACTATCCCAGCAAATTTCAGAGGAGAGGGGTCCAAACTGCCTGTAATTGAGCAGCTTTTGCCACAGCCTGTTGATACAATGACAGGAGATACACAGGACAGTTAATCTATAATAAATATGCCACTCTGTAAGCAACAACTGATCTCATTAGCAACCTTAAGGTAATCAAAGAGGATACATACGTCAGCTAGACACTTGATTTAAGGTAAAGCACTTGTGGAAGAGATGTGGGAATGATCCTGCTGGATTTGGTCAGTCCTACTGGTTACTGTGAAGGCACAGAGTACAGCCAGCAAGTCTGGGGTCTCATAAGGATTAGCAGCATGAAAAGCACATTCCCGTACCTCTTGCCCCAACGGGACCAAGTGGCACTTTCACTTGCTTTATAAAGAGGGTGAGAAGAGCACAGACCCACACTGGAACTCCCTGGAAGGTATTTTGCAACTCTGCACTCTCCATAAAATTAGTATTGTCTGATTGATATAACCCTACAAGCCAGCCTGAAGGATTTGGTCCAATTCCATGGTCCACCTTGTTCCTGCCTTGCACCCACAAAGTTGCCAATACTGGTATAAAGTGCAAAGCAGCTGCCTCTGCCCCTTTGCACTGATTGTGCTCTCCACTGCTGCAGCCGATAAAGAGGAAGCCAGTGGATGACAAAAGCATTTAGCTGCTCTTACTTTCCTTATCAAGCTTTTTTCAGAACTCTGCTCCCAAGTTCACCCCTGTATGCAGACAGCACCTGTCTCCAAATCAAAGAGCTGCGATATAAATCTTCCTGGTTCTGCTTCTATTAAGTGGTACTCAATGAATATGTCATTGCAGCATTTTCTTGTGCAGTCATGGGCTGGCAGTAATTTAACCTGGAGAACTAATTCTTCCTTCACCCTACTCCCACCAGTCAATTTGGGTCTGGCTGGTTCTGATGCTCAGCAGGGCCTGTGACTCCTCAGGGTGTGTGGCCCACCAAAGACAGGTGACTCAGGAACCCTCCTCCCTGGACAGAAAGGACAATGTAGGCTCTCTGTTGAGCACTGAAGGGAAGAACCACTAGAAGAGCCAGGCCTGAGAAAGAGTCTGAGCCAAACATCAATGCTGTTGCATTGTTAACTCTGTCTGATTTCAGACCCGTTGGAAGGAAAGCAAGGCTTGATTGCTGCACTGTCCCAGCCTGTATGCCGTGGGAATTTATTCTCTGCATATCCTATGACATTTCCCACTAGTGCTCTGGAAATGTCCCTCTGGCAACTTGCAAGAGAGGCACATGCTGGGCTCATCTGATGCCACAGCTGACCTGCTGAGACCACAGCCTGCTGTGCTGCTCAGGATCATCTCTGCTTCTCCCCTCCTCTGCCTGTATCCACCTGCTTCCCATTCCTAAACTGCATTATGGAAAAACTCACAGGTTGCAAAACACGTTTCTTCAGTCTGCATATTGGGTAATAGATAGGTAATCATAGCCAAGGAAGTCCAAAGCAAAACCAAGGGATAGGAGATCATAGATGAAAGTCTCGATGACTGAAAGCACACTTGATAAATTAAAAAAAAACCAACCACAACAGTTTAAGAAATCAAGTGTGGTTTTTTGCACCATCATTCCAATATTATTTTGGTTTAGAAAACACTCTAAATTTCCAATTATGGATATCACCATAAATATGTGAGTCTTTATCTTCTAGTGTTACTAGAAGCAACAGTCTCAAACAGCATCACTGTGGTACTAGAAGGAGCTTGTACTTACTTTCTAGAAATTGCCATTAGACACACAATTGTAATTAAGTAATTTAATCTGTTAGATATTCTGGGTAGAATATGGCATTTGTCAGTCATTTAATCACCCTTAATGCTCTAAGTCATTCATCTCAAATTTGAGCTAAACAGCTAAAGAAGAATAAAAACCTAATAGAAGTTCACACTAGAATAGAGTATGGGAGGGCAGCCTTGTCCAGATGTTCACATTGGCTCATGAGCTCTGGTCAGCACACAGAGCCCAAGCTAAAGGGCAGGATTTTACAATGAAGAAATAGGCAAAATGATGAAAAACATAAACATCCTCCTTGAGCATCCTCAGCTAGCACAGAAGTCACAGGGAACTGACGTTTCTCTGTCTACAGCGCAAAGAAAAGAGTAAAATAGACTAATTACATTCATAAAAGTTGTACATTTGCAACCACCACTCTCAGATGCACATCTGCACATTGCAAGTATTCCTGCAAATCACCTGCTCTTTGCCTGACAGAAAACTCATAAACTGCTTTGAGATGCATCCTGAAGGGACCACTTGGAGGGAAAGACAGCTCTGCTGGGAGCTGAGTGGGGATGCACAGTGCAAGCCTCCAGGTCCAGGGGAACAATCACCCAAAACACAGTGAATTAACAGCAATAAAAATTCAAGTGCAGCAGAGGAAACCAGTTCCTCCCAGTTAGCCATAGGGTGGAAGGTGCCACCACTCTTGATTGAATTCTTCCTCTACCAATTTTCAGGTTATTTGATCAAAGAGGCAAAACTCCTGTTTACTGAAAAAAGGCCTACTTATTCATTGTTCACATCCCAATAACAGCTCACCTGCCACCATCAACATGCCTCCAGTGGTAAAAAAATAGTAATAATTTAAAAAATCCAATAAATATCACCACTAGTCTAAAAAAATACCCAACAAACTCAGACTTGTCCTTTGCAAAGGGCCCAGCTAAAAAAACACCCTGATTCGTAACAGCACTTGGACACATGCATAAGATGCCTGGGATAAGCCAAACAAAGCCAGTTTCTGAATGACTTAATCTTTACACCAAAATAGAAGTGGCAGAAAAAGAACAAAACTGGAAGATTATAACTAAAAGCTGGCTCCAAAAGTGAACAGAAGGACTAACTGACCTGACTCGAGATTGGATTTGGGTCTTAATACCCTCAATGAAGTTGCCAGCATTGGGTTACAAGAGAAAGACATTAAGCTATCTCAGGCTGAATCATCGTACAGCTCCAGAAATACACATAATATTTGTAAGCAACTACTCAGGAAATATATAGCAGTAGAAGGATTTTTCAGGTTGACTGAAATGTATTCATATAAACAGAAATACAAAATGCCTGTCAATTGCATTGCCTTTGATGTCAAAATGCTGCAGAAAAAGGCAGGGGAAGCTCAAATAAGATAAACAGTAACATTCTAATTTTTATTGTCTGAAAGAATGAACAACGTTCTGACATATACTCCAAACTCTCCTTCACGAGCACAAATGTCATCACAAAAAGGGTCGGTGCATTTGTTTGGGAGGAGGAGGGGCTGGAACTGCCCTGCCAGCTGACAGGATTGTTTACCAGCCGGTAACGCAAATGAGATGCACAGCGCAGGAAACCTTTGTTCGGCGATGTGCCGGGGGAGCTTAACAAAAGACTCGATCTGGAGAGGTGATGCCAAAGGCAAATCTTAGGCCTTCTTATAAAACACAAGGGCATTTCCCGGCCCATGCCCGGCCCTGATACCCCGCCAGGAGCCCCGTGTCCGTGCGCTGTGCCCCGGGTGAGCCGGAGGAGGCAAGTCTAGAGGTTGCTGTCACACATCGCCGCCGCCTCCGGTGCCAACCCCCAAACACGGCTGGTTTGAAGCGAGAGAGGCCCCTGAGCGCTATTCCTGCTGCTAACACGCTGCATCTCCCACTCATCCACTTGTCCAGGGAGACCTGCAGCATCGCCTCGCCTCCCTCCCCCCGCCGCCGCTCCCACGGAACCCACCGGCACCACACCCGCACCCGGCACTTACTGTTCGCACGAAAAAACCATTCCTCAGCCTGCAAATCCCAAGCTGCTAGGGGGGACCGTCTGTGCGACCAAGCAGGCATGGAAGAGGAAACCCCTCCTCCACAGATGCCCTATTTATCCGCTGCTTTAGCATCCCGCGTGGCGGGGGGAGGCTCGCCCTCCTCCTCCTCCCCGACCCCGAGCTGGGGAGACACCGGAGCTCTCCCCCGTTTTAACCCCTACGTTTGGCGTTGGTATGTTACCTGGCAAACGGCCGCATCCCTCCTCAGAACAAAACCACGCCAGCTTTATTCTGACACAAGAGAATTAGCACATGAGGAAGCGCACGCCGGGCGGCTGCCTGCGGCTGGCGACAAAAAGGATGCGAGCTGGAGCCTCCGGCACCGGCAAAGGTGGATGCAGTGCTTATTTTTCTTGTGCAAAAGAGGGATTGGAGCCTCAGACCCGGATGATTTTACGGCAGAGTCGATTTGAAGCAAACCCAAGAAAACAAGAGCATGTACATCCACGCACAGGCACCACTCACAAAGATACATCCTTCCCCTGCATTCTGCTTTCTTGCCTTAAACATTATATCCCAGGTATTTAAGTGCGAATTAAATCTCCCACACACTAACCTGTCCTCTCTTTAACCTTCCAGAGCAGGCAGAAGGCCTCCAGTGCAAATAGCCTGTTATGCTGGAGGACAAAGTAACCCCTAATCTTCATTTATGATATCATTAGTTTGTGGAAAAACACACTGTCATGTTTTCTCTGTGTTATGACTGCCAGAGATCACGGGGTGGGAAAAAAAGGTGGAAGTCAGAGAACCTTGGATTACAAGTCACTCCCCATCCAGCCAATATCAGGAACAAAAAAATAAAGAAGTCAAGCTAATCCCACGAAAAATGCAAAGAATGATTTTGAAATCAAAGGGTTTTTAGTATTCAGATAATCTTCTGCAGACCTGTGTTAGCTTGCCTATCACTCATATGGCAGTGCCTGGGAAGACATGGCACACCAGGAGGCTTTGGACATTGCACAGGTAAATCATGCTCAGTCACCTCCACAGTTTAATATTATAGTCCAGGGTGCTTCAAAACCATATTTGAAATGGTAGGTCTGAGAAAAATGGAGAAATAACCTCCCAGCTTTACAGGCAGGCCCCAGGAATGGTGACTGTGCAGAAGACAAGGACTCCCTTGCACTGCCAGCTCCCCCTGCTCCTGGCATTGCATAACCACAATAAGCCCAACCATCATGCCTGATACGATAATGAATTCTGTCACAGCCTTTGCACCAAAGCAAAGCATAATCCTCAAAGGACAGAGAGAACATGGAAAGAAAACAGGTACTTGGTGAGTGAGATTTCAATTATCCAGATTTCTTTTTACCAAAATAAATACAAGAATGAGATTTTACAGTGGTACTGACACAAACCAGTACAATTCTGCTGGACATTGCTGTATCATTTACCTGGGGGCCTCTCTGCAGCATATTTTGCTTCCCTTGCCATGCAATATTGATCTGCAGCAATTCAAGGAGACCTTTGAACTCGGAGTGCACCCACACTGACTGTGGGCTGTGTCAGGGTAGGACAGCACACCAGCACGTGGTGCCTGATGGTCTGCCCTGCCAAAGGGTGAGCAAGGTGGTCAAAACCAGAAACCAAGTGGTATGAATTTACTCCCCAAACCTACCAACCTGGGGCCTGCTGCTGCTGGATCAGCTTTTGGGGCAGCCGAGCCACAGTGAGGAGGCAGGGAAGAGAGAGAACGACAACAGAACTCATTGGAACTCAATGGACACTCAGCACAAAGTGATGTCACTGGAGAGCTTCAACTCCTTCCCAGTTTTTCTGCAACCTGAGCAGCTTCAGGCTGTTTGGGAATTTAAGCCCCCAGGGTATGTGGGAAACCAGCTGAAAACACCTCGAATCTCCCCAGTTCGATGTGGGAGGGAAGGGCTGACTTTGATTGTGGCAGTTTAAGATTCCTGGGCTCTGCAAGGACAGCTGGCAGCTTGCAAACAGGGAAAACACCCAGTTGCCAAGGATTCACATTTTAAAGAATGAGAAGGCACATTTGACCTTGCTACCTTCCCTGTATTTTCATGCTTGCATTAGAGGTTGCAGTCATCTGAACCCATTCCTGCTACATACACAAAAACTTTGCCTTTCTGCATAAGACTGAAAACAGGGACCAGGTCTACCAAGTAAGCAAACACACGACACTGTGCCCACACAGCCAGAGCAGCTGAAAAATGGCATCCTCCCTCCACAGCTTAGCAGCAGTGGCAAGAGCTGCAGGATGCCCAGAGGCACAGAAATGCAACGTCAGTTACTGTAGAGACCAATCTACAGACCCAACACTGCTGGAGGCAGCCCCTGATGACGCTGGTGGCTGTAATGAAGGCGCAAGCACCATCCAAACACTTTGCACAATCCTAGGCAGTGCACACACCCTCTTGTGACACTGAGGTGTCCTCAAGCCTGACTGCAGGCACAATGCAAACAGCAGTGCAGAAGGAAAACATTCCCCATTGGGCTGGGAAGCCAAGTGTGGAGTAAGGATCACTGATGCATGGGCCAGGGAAGGGCACCAAGGAACATGGCTGTGCACAACACAGTTCCTTGGCAATTCCTGACTGTTAATGCATGGCTGGGGAATGCTGTTCCAGAGCATGTTGGGGATGTAAATCCCACTCCACAGGTTTTTGCTTGTCTACCACCCATGTGCAGCCTGGCCAGTCCTTCTCCTACTGCTTCAGCAACAAAAGCAAGAGCCTTCCTGTGTCCATTTTTACCGCCAGCACAAGGCTCCCTTTCTGCCTGTGTTAGTATGTTTGTATTCCCCATCCATCAACTAAGACTTCAGTAGGAGAAACACCCCTGGTAAGAGTATCTTCTGAGCTCAACAGGAATTCATTGTTCTCCTTTCCAGGCATGCTAATGCCTTGATGGTTACTTTATCCAATGAAAATTAACATTTTGAGACGCTTCCAAGTTTGCAGCCAGAGGGGGGCTTGCTGCAACACACGCGGCAAAGCTTTTGTCACTGCACAAGCCAAGCACAGGCACACAATGAAAGTGTTAAGTCCTGCAAGTGCAGCCATATGGCAAATCTCAGCTTGTCACCATGAACTAAGAGAATCACTTCAAGCACTAAATGGGGAGCTCACCTAATTTGTCCATCTGTCCCAGGACGTTTATTGGTTTAAAAAGGTGAAATAAGCTATCAGGCTCCAGGCGTGTTTGGTTTCATGTTGCTATCACACAGCCAGACACTGCACTACAGAAAAGGTAAAATGCTACTCAGGTTGCAGGGTCAGCCATGGAGTATTAGCAACCACAGACCTGAAGCTGGATATAAATCTCAATTAGATTCCTTTGTGGATACAGGTTATTTTATACTCTTGAACCACAGGATCAAAAAGTGCCTTTCTACAAGATTCAGTGCCCAAAATGAAGAATTGGCTTTGAACACACAACTATTCATTATACATTTCTCCCTCTGCTCAGTTAATGGCTCTGCAGTTCGCTTTCTGCCCAAATATTGCCCTGCCATGAAGACACTGTGAAATTTGGTCCTTGCCCCTGTGATGATGGGTGGCCACTGATCACAGTGGCCCAGCTTCAGTGGGCTGGACACCCACAAATACGAATAAAGGCAGTAGCTCATTGTGTATTTAACAGAAACTGCTGAAGTTGTACTGCTTGTCAAAAAAAAGCTTCAAGTGGTGGCAGATTCAGCACTCAAAAACTCAGAAAATTTACACTTCAATTTACTTGCCACAGCTACTGATCTGAAAAGATAGGAGCAAAACCACCTCCTTATTTCATGGAGGTGGTATGAAAATAAGTTCCTACAAGTAACTTTTTTTCAGGAGAAAGATAAGATTTTTTTCCCCAACACAGTCAAATTTATCACTTCTCTCAGGCAGAATTCCCCTACCCTCAAACCCTCCCAAGGTCCTGTGACACTCCTCCCCTGAGGCATCTCCTCCATTCCTCTTATCTCCCCCAAGGCACGAAGCAGTGCCCAGTAAAAAGGGCTTTGCATAGGTATGTTGGCATGGCAGGGTTGTGCAGTGCTGCAGTCTCTCTTCCCCGAGGCCACAGTGGGTGCACAGCCCCAGTACCATTCCCTAAGGGGCTCCAGCCTCCCTGGAGCCAACCCATCCTACTATCCACCGAGTTCGGATATTTGGGGTGGTGAATGGATGTCTGGATTGTCATGGCTCAATCCAGTAGGGCCAAAGAAATTCTGCTATCACTCTCTTTTTGTGTGCTCTTTCAACACAACGTAACTATAATTTGTTTTTACTGAAAAGGAAGGAGGCAGACTATCAGCATGGAGCATCCTAATCCATGCTCACAGGTCTGGTGGTGATTTTGACTGAGCAGCCGAGAATCACTGAGCTGTGAGCCAAGCCCAGGCAAGGTGGATGAGGTGAGGGAGATGTGCACCCCTGCTGCAGAACTCCGAACCTCCATTAGCACTGAGTGCAAGAGGACCACGGGGCTGCCTGATAATCCTGGACCACCGAGGGAGCTGCTTAAAATCACTTTTCCCCAGGCCCTTTTCAGTTCATTACTCTGGTCCTGAGCAGAAAATTAGTGGAAATCACAAGTAGAAGCTGGCATATTACAGACATTTTGGGATTAAGAACACAGGAACAATCATAAAGCATCACACCAATTCCGCAGTAGCTACAATATCCACTTAGACATCAAATACTGGCAGCCCTGTTGATGCTGTAGGCAAATCCACACTAATGTACCTCAAAGCACCACTCTATGCTTGTCTGAAGGTAAAGATTTAACACATTCCAGGTGGTAAACAAGTGCTCTGTTGTCACAGAGAACTGAATAAGACTGCCAGATCTCTCTAAATATCCCACCAGTTCTTTAGAGTATTCTCCCAAAGATTGCTAGAAATGTGCCACCTTTGCCTCAGTTTTAAAATAGTGCATTTTAATCTGCATTTTAAAATTGCTACATTTCAAAACTAACACACAGCAAAACACAAACGATCATAAAAGTGCTTTAAAAGTGACACATTACCATCAGATGAGAACGGGAAAAGTGTTGCTGTAAAAGGGAGGCTTCCTTTTCTGCACCAGATCAAACACAAAGACACCTTGAGACAACCATTGCAACACTATCTGCAGTGTCAGACCTTAAGAAGGCACCTTCTGCTTAATCATTCACGGCTCATGTGTCACCATTAATTCAGATCTCATTCCTGATTAAGGCCCAGCACACTTAGCACTACATTGTCACAGCACAACCACCCGCCTTATCTGTCCCAAATGTTAACTCGGCAACAGAGCTTCCAAGGGCTCAGAGAGGGGGATTACAGGCAAAACAGAGCCTTGGGGGAGAAGTTTAGGCCAATACTAATTTGGTGTTAGCCTTATTATTTCTGGATTACTAATAAACTCAGCAGGGGGTGAGACCAGCCCAGCATCCTCCTGCCAAGCTGTGGTAGAAACTCAGAGATAATAATGAAATGGGATCGTCTCAGTAAGGCTAATACTAAAATGATCATGATGTTCTTAACTCTGTCAAGTATTATAAAGATGCTTAATCCTTTAAGAAGTCGTTGCTTAGACTATGCAGGTTTTTGTTTTGATTTCAACTGATAGCATTTTCCATTTCACCATCATACAAAAGATCCTAAATTTAAAAGAAGCTCATATAGTCTTTCAGTTGTTTTTAGGAGAGAGACTGAGTGAAGAAACAGCACTGATATTAAATGAAATTTCATACACTTTTGAATGTAAAAAAGGAACATTATCATTATATAAATCTGACTGTCTACAGAGACAGAATAGCATCTATTCCTAAATTCTGTGCATTCTGACATAGGGTGAAATAGAGGCTTGTGTGGAAACAGGAGGCTCTCCTAAAAAGCCCAAATGAACTCATACCATACTGCCTCAAAATTAAGTTGCACTTCAACACATGCAACAGGGAGATTACTCTGACTCTTCCTTTTACATAATACAGCAATAAGTCATAATGGAAAAGTATTCACTTCAGCTTGACTACCAATAATAAATTTCAACAGAACTGAAAAGTCATGTCTGTTTTAATGGTCAAGGACACAACCCTCTGACTTTTCTCTCATATAAAACATTGAAAATAATTTTCTTACCGTGCCCCAATGACATCAAAGAGGTGCTGCCAGCGATCATTGATTTTGTTGAGTTTGTCATCTATTTCTGCAACTCTGCTCTTGTTGCTAGCCTTGATTAGCTGATCACCCATTTGTTTCAAGTGAAGCTTATTTTCACTGAACAGGTTTATTTCTTCCATGCAATCCTGATAAATATACACAAACATTGCTTAATTACAGGGCAAACTAAAACAATAACACAAAACAACAACCCCAAACAAAAAGATCTGTTTCTTTCCCCACATGTGTGATGTGAAGTCAGGTTTGTGTGGGGGTTCTACATTAGCATGTACAACTCTTTCACTTAAAAGAAAAAAACCTCAGTGAAGAAGCCCTCTCACAGTGATGCCACCATGAAAAAATAAGCAGCTTAAGGACTTGCAAGTGCTAGGAGTAAGTACTCCTAAAAATAGTAATTGAATGTTCTAAGTTTTCTGTTTTCCTGATTTAAGGTAATTTTTCAATGAAGCTACCTCAAAAGAATTCAAATTCAAGGATGGCTTTATTTTGCTGATATTCTTAGGCAGAGGAGATCTAGGATTAGATATTGAGACGTTTTAGTCATGAGGAGGAACACAGCAGAAAAATAGTGGTCCTGTTTAAAACCAAGCTAATACAAAAGTATTAGAAAGCACTAACTACCACAGGGAAGGAGCAGAATTAGCTTTTATTTTTGGCTGAGGAAACTTTTTGCTCACCTGGCATAAGCCTTACCCTGTCCTTCAATGTTTTCTTTCCCCTCTGACTACCAGCTGATGGAGGTGGTGAGAGCAGTGAGCTGCTGCCAGGACACTGCTGATCCCCAGCAGGGAAGGCACTGAGCAGTGCTGTGTGTGCACATGAGCCCCAAGGCCCCAACAGCCCATTCCCCACTACTGAAACTCACATTCCATGCCTAAATGCACTCAGGTGGCATTTCTGTTTTGCATTACGCTCCAAGTCTGAACATCAAGAAAATAAGAACCAATGCTAGAAAAGCTCATTTTCTCACAGAAGCCCATACTTGTTGGTTTCATATCCTGTATCACTTCTAAGAAGCAAGGAACACATGAGGAATGGTTTCTCTATAATGAGCAACCAGACTGCAATGGAAGAAAAGCGGCATTGCTGCTTACCTTCTGCAATTTGTCTATCATGTCTTCAATGCTGACATCTGCAGTCTGCAACACTTTGCTTTCCATTTGTACCAGCCAGGAGCACAGCTCCTTGTTCTTTTCATTGAACACAATCCAGGCGTTGAGCCTGTCCTCGATCTCCTGCTTCCGCAGGGACACCTATGGAAAAGCACATGTATTAACTTCCTGCAACAGCTTTCTCAGGAAGGAAAACACCAATTACAAGCCTTCTAATTTCTGGTCTGCATTTGATCATATTCCATTTAGCAGGAGCAGTTATCAGGTATCTCTGCTTTTCTTTTCAAAACAGCCAGCAGGTTGTTATTACATCTTATTTTGGATAGCAGGGCATTAAGTTGACAAGCAAATACCAGATTCTCTCCCTCAGAAGAATGAAACTGAGTGGTAGCTTTATAAATAATGTGCTTATATAATAATTTAATGTTGCTCAGTGAAAACCTGAAATTGCCAAACAAAGAAGGAATATACAATATATAATTAGTATGGCCTTATATGTAACACAAGAGAAATAACACCTTGATATGTTCTTATTTTTCTGCCACTGTAAGAGAAACTTTGCAACTCCTGACTGCAATTACTTTACCTCTATAAAAGCCTCTCTCTTTTCTTTCCATTTGCTCACCAGTTCTTGGAGAACTTTCATTGAAAACTATGGATTTTTTTTCTGCCATCAAAATTACATTTGTCAGGACAGATAAACAAATTGTCTAGACAGAAATTAAGGTCTGATATTGCCTGAACCAGAAGAGCTATTATCACTGCTCCAATATCTCAGAAAGAGGCAGAGTCACTCTTATACTAGCTAATAGTATCTATTTCTAGCCCAGGGGTCTTAAATATGCATTTGTATTCATTTATCTACTTCTGTGGATTCCTGTACTGAGATATATGGGACAAAGGAAAGGAAAAAAAGTACAAATTCTTCTGAAACAAGAGGAACAACTCCTCACCCTCACCAATAAACTTTGTCTGAAAGACTGAGCATAATATTTCGCTTGCCTTGGCTGCAAATGGCCACTCCAAATACCACCCCATGGCAGGAAACACTCCCTCTTCACACCTCACATGCACAACTCCTCAAAATTCCCTTATTGATTCTTCCAGACTAATCTCTAATGCTATTTTGTACCCCAGAGGGAAGTTTAAGTGTTCAGTGTAGAAGCAAGACCAGCTCCATGTAACACCAGGATCAAAAGAGAAGATAGCAAGCCATTTCCCAAGATACTGCTTTTTTCTTTTAAATTCTTTTTTTTAAGGAGGGGATGGAGAGGTGAAAGTGATTTCTGAATCCTTCATGATGATCTAACCAAAGAGATGAGCCTGAAAGGACTGTCTTGGGACATGGGGAAACAGGCTCCAAAGTTCCCCATGGGAAGAAGTCTGGAGATGCCAACAGACCTCAGAAAGTCTCTAGGAGGGTCTCTGCTCTGGGATGCTCCCTTGTACCCCCAGAATCAGAGGTATGAAGGGTAAACTCCTCACCCTTCCTCTATGACTTGCAGCATCTCTCATGTGTAGGGATGAGTTAATTTGGTCAGTGTAAGATCAGACTATGCATGTCAGTAAAGCCATCATTAAATCCTGACATGATCCCCATGCCATTTTTACCTGCTAAGTAAAGGGCAAAGGAGGATTTTGAGAGCAAGAAGCACCTTTTAGCTGGGTAAGCAATACAGACTGGGGTAAAAGAGGAATGACCCAAGAAATCCCAGACAAGCTTCTAGGAACATGAGCCCTTCAAGCCATTGCTTTGAACACTTTCTCCCTGGACCAGCTGCCCTGGTACCATCTCCATTTTGCATCCACAGAACAATGCAGGAGTACAATGTGCATTCCCTAGGGAGGCTAAAAGAACATCAAGGCCCATGCCCAAGCTGCATGCTGGTGTTGATTGGGATGGGATGCTTGCTGACATGAATAGTTAAATCTGTGACCTACATGCACCTTGCAAAGGCAGCTCTGGAAACGCTAATCCCTGGAGTGCATCTGCTCCCTGTGTGTGTTGTGTGGCTGCCTAGCCAAGCACAGGCATCTGCCCATTCTGCTGCAGCGGCAGCTGCGGCCGCGGCCCACCCTTTCACCTCTCTGTATTTATTCTGCAGACTTCTCTTCACACAATACATCTTGCCTCTGATTTGTAAGCCCAAACAAAGCAGCTGTGCTAACAGCAGAGCCGGCAAAGTCTGCTTTGCTGCCCTCCTGTCCAGCGCTGAGCACCAGAACCGGCTCTCCGGAGGCTCATTAGGGCTGTGCAAACATTTCAGTGCCTTCCTCCACTGCAGCCCCGAACAGATTCCTCCCACTGCAGACTCTGTGTGCTTAACACAGTCACATTAATGTCACCTCTTTCCTCTCTCTGAGATGGACTGAACTAAACATTGTTCCCTCAGGAAATTAAAATGGAAATTCTGAGTAAAATCTGAACTTACATTACTGCAGAAAATTACTACTTGGATAGACTGTAGTAGGGTACATAAAAAATAGCTTAATTTTCAGGGCTATTCACCACAGTGGGGACAGCAGGCTTCAGCAGCTCACCAAAAAATGAAAAACATAAAAGTTCTTGCATTTATAGGCTTAACTACAGATTTCCATTAGGAAAATGGTTCAGGCATTGTGATTTAAAAATAATGGCCTGTATTTCTCAGGAGGGGGGAGGATGTGTCTGGAATTATTTTCAGAGTTCAGAAGCAATAACAAAGAAAACACTGGTTGTAGAATAACTGTCCAGCTTTAGGTAAAGATACTCAATTCTTCTTTCTCATTGCAAAGCAAATAATTAACCCAAATAACTATTTCATCACAGCAGTTTGTGAAATAAGCATAGCTGCTCATTACTCTGGCAATATCCCCACCAAGACTGCTTCACCTTTGCCTGAGTCAGGGTTAGAAACAAAACTTTCTTCCATACTTCTTTACAAACTGTAAAATAAAGCCATTGACTTGTGAGTAAAGAGAGGCAAGAGTTTGGCCTGCTGGTGTGTAGAGCCAATCCAGAGTAACTTAAGACTCCGAATTATTTTACTTCTTCCAATCCTGTTAAGAGGGCAAAGTAAACACACATTCAAGCTGCATAATAACCTAATGAATCAAGCCCATGTGACTTTGCTGTAAATGTTCCCCAGCAATTTCACATGCAACACTGAATTAAGTGTAATACAGCAACAAGCCACAAAAAATGCAAATAGCTCATGGTCTTTTCTGTAGCAGTAAAATACAAGTCCCTTCTTAATGTATTTAAACCCAAGGAGTCGGTATTTAAACACTTTTAAGTTTTCTTTATCAAGTCTCCTAGCATTTTGTTTTAACTTCCCCCTTCCTCTCCCTGCTCCACGCCCCCAGGCAATTCCTGTGCTCATCCCTCCCCCCATCCATCCCTCCCGTCCCTCCCTCCCTCCCTCTCTCCCTTTGGCAGCCCAGAACAAAGGCACCTATTGCACAAACAGCAGCATCTGGGCTCTGTGCAGTTCGGCACTCACCAGTTACAAAGGGTTTGCAACAAGAATCTCACAGCCTGTGTCCAGGACACAAAGGGCAAACTCCAGCCCGGGTCAGCTGCACCAGGAGAAGCCCCATTCCCACCCAAAACTTCCAAAGTGAGCCAACCCCAGGGGAAACTCCATCTGCTGACCCACTCCCCCTGTCCTGCCCGGGCTCATGGATATACAGCCCGGTATCAGCCCCCAGAGGAGGTGAGGACTTACCCGCAAGCAGAGCTCTTCCCACTGCCTGTGCAAATGCTCCACTTGCTCCTTGAGCACCATCATGTCCTCGGTGAGGATGAGGTGTGCCAGCTCCGCCTTCATGGCCTGCAGCTCCTTCATGTCGTGAGCCCAGTCTGCCAGCGACTGCTCCAGCTCCTGCATGGAAACGCACCAGCACAAGCCTTGGCACTAAGATCCTCAGCTTTCCAAACCTGCTCGCTAATCCCCTGCCTGGCCGGTGGGGGAGGAGAGCAGGGAATGTGCAGCCGCCTGTGCCATGCTCTTAGGTGGGGCTGGGCTGGCCGGGGTCCCCCTGAGCCCACTGGAGTCACCCTCAGCCCACTGGGGTCCTACTGGAGCCCCACTGGTCCCACTGGAGTCCAAGACTGATCCACTGGTCCTACTGCTGCACCCAAAAGTGCCAGAATGCAGCCTGGCCCCTGCAACTCCCCATGCTCCAGGGCAGCCTTTGGCATTTCACACCCAGGCTGAAACATGCCCTCTTCTTTGGGGTTTCTGTTTTGGGCAAGTTGCTTTCCACCTGCATTTGCTCCGATTTCAGGTTATTTCTTTAAATGCTAAAAAAATAAAATCAGTTCTCTTCTCTAATGAATGATTTCACAGGCACTTCCTCAGATTTGTCAGGAATGTGGAGCTTTTAAATTGCTCACTCACAGAAACACGCTCGCTCTCTCTTCTGCTTTGCTCCCCCAACTTCCCTTTCTCTTTACAATAAAGTTACACATTTTCCTTAACAGTGAAATTGTCACCTAAAAAGCAGAGGCACCACTGCCTGCAGCTGAGAAATGTGAGACTGCACACAATGTCCTAGGTCCCATTGTGCAAAGAGGCTGCTGGGAAGTATCACTGGCTCATCTAACAAAAAATTTCTTCCAGCGAATCCAATTTATCTCATTTTAAAGGGGAAAAAAAGGAAAAAACATGTGAATATTTGTATCAGAAGTGTGCTGGCTCTAAGCCCTGTGAAGATTTTCACAGGTCTTTTTTTCTCAACAATCGAGAAAAAACCAAACAAAGCAATCTCAGACTAAAATTTACCTGAGTTCACAATAAATTACTGCCTACAGATGTGCACACATGTATTTCATGGGACTTTGCTAGCCTCATATAGGGTTCAGGACTGACAGAAAACAGCTTTATTCCACATAGAAGTGAAAACAGGGAGAGGAAAGGAGGTCCCTTCTCCTCCATAACATTTTGGTCCTTTATTTTATTATGCTGTGACATGTGAGAGCAGCATCTGCACTGGCAGTGTCTGACCCTGACACCTCTGCAGCTGAATTTCTCTTACTGGAACAGGAGGCAGGAGCTGTGTGCTGCCATCCCACAGATAATTCAGGGCTACAGCAAGACTGCTGCCGTGGGAAAGGCAGCCAGCACTCACAAAGAAGATTTCAGACAGCTGATAATGAGTTCAAAGCCTTGGTTCATTAATAAGCTTATTTGTTCCCACTACATAGGTCAACAATTCACTTCATAAAAGGATGATGAAAGACTGACCAGTCCAGACAAATGTCTCCTATCCGTTGGAAATACTTTTCCCTCCATTTAATTTTCATTGTGCCCTATGGGCTGGAAGGGATTTTGCCACTCCCTTACTCTTAATTTTCCTTCTCTGTAATTATTCCCAGATTCTGCAGGTGTGCGTGGTGCTTTGCAGACTTACAAGGTCTCTTGCCTCAGGAACTCCCTGTCCAAAAAGGATTGGAAAACAAAAAGGGAGATTCAGTCATAGGGATAGCAGCCAGTTGAGCTGAGCTAAGGAAGTTTTTTTCCCTTTTGTTTGAGAAACTACTTGTTTCATAAATTCAGACTGTAAAGGGAGCACAAGCAGAAAAAAAGTCCAAACATTACTACTACTGCTCCTTGTAATCTTCTTGGTCAGCTGAACTTGCAGATTAGCAGCAATCAGGATGGTGTAAAAGAGAGAAATTCAGTGTCCCTGAGGATCAGGTAAGAGGAAGAACCAACTTTAGAGGGATGAGGTATTGTGCAAAGATAACATCTATTTAAATACAATATGGCTGCTCATACCTTAATGTGTTCCTTGGCTTTGTGGAGCTCTTCATGTTCAACAGGGAGTGGATCTTTTACTTTCTCCTTTAGCTCTCGCAGTCTGCTTTCCAATTCCTTGGTTTGCTTCTCAAGGCGGTCACAAGTCTGACCCAGGGAAGTATAAAAGGTGAGGATACTTTATCATGACACCTTGACCCACATGGATGTGTTACAAAATAGCATCTTCAACACACTGAAGTTATGAATCACGGGCTCTGGTTTTCTGAATTTCCTTTTTTGATACACAGTACCACCCACAAGGATTTGGTGCTTGGATTTAAGCCTCTGGTATTTAAGGCTTGCCTTGCAGAGCATTTCTGCTCATTTTGTTTTGTTCAACTCAAGAGGCTTTAAGCATAGTTTTTGGACTGGGGATTGTATCAGTAACAGTACTCAATTTTAAGACCTATCTATTTGCTGCCTAGCCATGAAAGCAAATTCATTGCTCTAAGGAAAAAAAATATGACTTACCCTTCTGTTTAGAGGTGCAACAACACGAAGAGCAACAAGTCGTGTTAACTCTAAGCTAAATTTTAGCTCAGGCTTCACAGCCCAAAGCAAGAGCAAGCTCCAGGCCATGGGGAGCATGAGAACAGCAGGAGCAGGAACATCCACTGTAGCAACAAATGGATGCCAACTCAATTTTCTTTGGAGAATCAGAGGACCACAGCTTTGGCCTCTCACAAGCCCTGATGACACAGACAGGCCCTTCCCTTGGAGCCCCTCTGGAGTGGGCAGCTGGTCAGCATGTGCCTTGTTGCTGCAGAGCTCAGCCCTGGAGATTAATGAGACAGGGAAGCCCTCGAGACCTGATGCCAGGGAAGCAGGTGGGGAGGTCACAATTTACCTGTAGGGTGCCACTGAACTGCATCTTCTTCTTCTCCAGCAGGGCCTGGGTTTTCCCCCAACGCTGCTGTAACTGGCTGAGCTCCTCCTGGAGAGCAGCGCTGGTCTCGGCATCAGAGACAGCACGCAGCTTCTCCCCGACATCCATGACCAGGGTGTACATGGCCTGCCACCTCTGAAGAATCACTGTCTTACTCTTTAAAAGTAAAAAAAAAAACAAAACGTTTCTAAGGTGTTCTTAGGAAGTTACAGAAGCGCATTCCTGGTATTGCACTTGGGAAGATGACTCACAAAAAGAAATTTCAAGAGCGACAAGGCTGGTGAAGGGACTTGAGTGCAAGTCCTTTGGGGAGAGGCTGAGGGACCTGGAGTTGTTTAGCCTGGAGAAGAGGATGCTCAGAGGTGACCTCATCACTGTGTACAACTATTTGAAAGGAGGTTGTAGCCAGGTGAGGGTTGGTCTCTTTTCTCATGCAACCAACAGTAGAACAAGAGGGCATGGGCTTAAGCTCTGCCAGCGGAGGTTTAGATTGGATATCAGAAAGAAATTCTTTCCAGAGAGAATAATCAGGCATTGGAATGGCCTGTCCAGAGAGGTGGTGGATCCACCATCCCCGGAGGTTTTTAAGATGAGACTGGATGTGGTGCTTAGTGCCATGATCTGGTAATCATAGTGGGGTTGGATCAAGGGTTGGACTTGATGATCTCAGAGGTCTCTTCCAACCCAACTGATTCTATGATTCTATGAAGGAGGAATGAATAGATCTTCTATCTGCTTTTTTAATTTCAGAAAAATCATCTTCTCTCTGATATTCTGGTTTATAAAACTCTACAATAGCTTTTCACAGATTGAATCTATAGGGTAAAAGATGGACGTTCAGTTGTACAAATTACTCAGAACAAAAAGCCAGGGGATGTTCTGTTAGCGCCCCTACTATCGACTTAGACTAATTTTTTCAGAGATAACAGCTCTGTTAATCATGACATAGTCCAAGTGAAGTAAGCCATCAATAATAATTTTCCTATAAAGACTTTGCCTATAAACAACTGGTAACAAAAGGAGATATGATCATTGTTTCTATCTGTAGAATAGCAGCAGGAGGGAAAGGGCAATCTGAAGTAGGAGGGAGAAGACTTTCTGGCTTTTCTCACTAAGAAAAGTCTGAGCACTAACTTGCAAAATCTACTGGAAATCATCTTTACACAGCCAGTAAAAATACAGATGAAGTAAACAGGGCAAGCACCAAATAGAATACTGGTAATGAGTTAATCCATCAACATTAGGTGTGTGGGTACACAGTATAAATCTTGGACTGTGCAAATGGTGTTCAATAATATGTTTTTGAAAGGTTTTGGATTGCCTTAAGCAACCACTGCTTGTTTTTACTTTCCTATAAAACAAAGTGAGGCACAGTTAAATGGAAAACCAAAATATCTAAAATTAACAAAGCAAAGTACTTTTTTCCACTGCATATGAAATGCAGAACTCACTGCTCTGAAGAACTGCTGCCCAGGTCTGTGTGTCTTGGACTGATGGTTCCAAGAACAGACCCTCTAGCAAGTGCTTTATCCTCTGCTTCTGCCCATCCCTGCACACATAGGGCCTATATGGCCTGTCTTGCCATATATGTGCCTTCTTCTTTTGGGCAAATTAAAAGGCCTGAATTCAGCAGTCATGTCAGTAAGATACACACAGACCTAAAGGTTACCCACTGACCAGGGTTTGTCTAATCTTCTGGCACAATGCATTTATTTGTATCAGTAAGATACAAGGCTACTAAATGACAATGTTGACCAAGAAGAGTCACTGTTTTCTCACTTGTGCTCAGCTTTAAGAAAAAGTCTCAGCAACCATTTTTCTCCCCCAAAAACATGCGATTTTAAAGCTTTTTACCTTACTGGGCAGAAGCTGTTTCAGTCTGAGAAAAAACCCCACGTATTTTAGATTTACAAGAAATAAATACAGTACCTTGAAATCATGAATGACATTTCTAAGCTGGTAAAGGCTATAACAATCCTGACTCTTCACAGCTGTGAGGAAACTGTCTGTATCATCAAGGAATCTGTTGAGACTCTGCAGGGAACTCCTGAAGAGCTGCCACTGGCTCACGAGTCCATCGATATCTTTCTTCCTCTGCTGAACCATCCGGATAACATTCTGCCACTGCTCTTTCAGCAAGGTGAGCTTGGAAATAAACTCTGTCCTGAAAATTACAACATTTGAGCGTTAATTTATTTTGATCTCAAGGCTGCATATAAGAAGAATTGTGAGAGATTTCTATTTGCAAAGTTGTTTTCCAATTATACACCCAACAATGCAAAAAGCCCTATGCAGTCATAAGCTCAGCCCTGCTCTCTGTATTCTATCTCTTAAGCAATCCAAAAAAACCTTCTACATGAGACAAGAATGGATGAAGCAAGTCAATCCTGCAATTGTGATACAGCAACATACACAGTACAGCAATCAGACACAATATGCACTGAACACTTCTCTGAAGAACAAGGTCAATGGAAGTGAGACAAGGTCACTGATTATGCTGCAAAATTGATCTGCACAATTGCAAATTGTGTTGTTATTGAACCCATTTAAACAGTTCTCTTCTACAACATGGCCAAATGATCCAGCAGATCCAGCTGGTTGAACAAAACAACCCCATCTATCAATTCTGCTTCTCTGCAGGAGGCCACGGCCCTTGATTAGCTCTTATACAAACCCCTGCATTTGTGGGGGCAGCTCCAATACAAAAATCCAGCTTGGCTTAGCTTAGCCCTACCTTCCCTGGCAGCTTTAGCCAGCTATGGACTTCATACTGAAGTGGCAGAGGGGAGCACACACACTGTCCTGCCCACTCTCTGCGAGCAGCAAGCTCTGGCAGAGAGGGGAATGTGTTCACAGCAAACACCTGAGGCAGCTGAACCTCTGCTCCCAAATATTACTTGCTGTTTCTCACGCTACACTGATTAAGAGGAAAGTATAAGATCATATTGATAAAAAAACAGGTTTAGCTACCATATGTTTTGGTTTCATGGCTGATGACTTAATGCCCTGTTGTGTGTGCCAGGAGCAATGTGGATAGTCCACATCTCTGCACTTTGAAAAGCACAGAGCTCTAGGAGGAGGGAAAGGATCCTTCATATGCAGCACCCTCATTACCTTCTGTAAGAAGGCAGTTTCTCAACCACAGTTACACACCAAAAGACTCCTGTTCAGGAGCAATTGTTTTTGTTAGACAAAACAGCCAGTTACTATCTCAAATGCAGACTGGCCAGGGCACTTGTGTTTCCTTATCATTGCACCTCCTCACATTTTTAAAACCTGGTTGTAATAATGCCAAGGTCATGGGTTCAATCCCCTACATGGGCCATTGACTTAAGAGTTGGACTCGATTATCCTTGTGGGTCCCTTCCAACTCAGAATTGTCTGTGATCTGTGTCTATGTTAGGAGGTTATTTAAAGAGTGAACCCAGACCAGAATTTGAGTTTATGTCCTCATGAGTGCAAAGATTCAATACCAGCTTTAAGGAAGGTGGCATATTCACTGAATTACCAAGATCTTAGGGAGAAAAACAAATGGATTACCTTTTCTCTGCTTCTCCAGACTCCAAGGAAAGTAGAACTTTTTCTATGATGGAATTAAATGTCTGCTGATTTATGGAAATCTCAGTTTGCAGCATCTGAAAATACCATGAGAACAGCAGTTTTAACTATTCACTTAACAACCTTTGCTATGAAAGCTGCTTCTGGCTCCTCTAGAGTGACAAGATCTATTTAATTTTAAATGCTGATTTTTTTTTTTATTTTCAAGTGCTAGTGTCAAATGCACCCTAAAAGATTTCACACTTTTTGGATACCAGGAGGAATTTGCATATATATTCTGGTAACAGAGCCCACGATGAGCTGTATGATACAGATAACCTGAAACTTGAAGTTTGTTGGACTCAATAATGAGAAATGCAATCTAGACAGAAGTCCATAGAATTTACTCTTTATCACAATCACCAAAAGTTTATCCTATACATTATTTCATTGCAATGAATGAGTTGACTTGGAAAGGTCTAGGTAAAAGAGAAAAGTTTCTGAGGACTGTGATGAATATAAGTAACATGCAGAGACTTAACATCCTGTGGAAACAGCCACAGTACTCTGGATAGTATCAGGCTTTGGCAGAACTGGCTCACTTATTGATCATGATGTTCAGCATTTACCAAATTTCTTTTCTCTACTTTGGTTATTTTTCCATTGCCAGCATGCAGTGTGTCCCCTCCCCTGAACAGATACTGTCACACATGTCACACTCTTTGTAACAAATAGCAAGTGTTTGGGAAAATGGCAGTGAAACAATTTCCACCAAAATCTAACAACTGGTCAACATGGAAATATGCTGTGAAAACATTTTGTTTTAAATGTAGGTCTTTCAGAAACTGGTAGGATTCCTGCCAGATCTCCAGCAAACTGCCCAGTTAATTGCCACAGGTTTCAGTGCTCTGGACAGGCAGATATTCAAGTACATCTTGGGGCTGGAGAAGTCCAGGACTTCCATGACACAACACCTAAAAATGCACTCCTAAAAGTCTGATCCCTGCAAAAAGGGATCCATCCATTTTGGAAAAGGATTTTCAGTTTCAGAGGTTTGCTCCTAAGCATTTCAAGAGCGAAATGCTTTGTAGAACTCTGCCCAGATCTAATTTCGAAAGACAGCATTTTCTAGTGATTTCCTCCGCCTTCACCATTTAAGATGCTGCTTCCATTTTTAGTTAGCTTTACCTCATATACTCTCTGCTGCTCTTGCAGTTCTGCAAACCGTCCTGGAATATCTTCTTTTAAAGCCTTTTTCATTTTTTCTAGGAATTTCATCCATTTTTCGCATTTCTGAAAGAATTTCTTCTCGTCATTTTGAGTTCCCTCAAGCATACTGTAAAACAAAATGAATAATCAGAAACTTGTTTTTTGGGATATGTTTGCATATGGTCTAATGTAGTGGTTAATAGTACTAAAATAGTGGTGGGTTCACTTGGCACTTTGCTACCTTCTTCCTCTATGATCATCCAGATTTTTCCTTCAATTGACTTGAAATACAATACAAATTAACCATTTAACAATTGAGTAAATTGCAAGTGCAGAATTCAACTTGGAAAGCCCCTGAGAGATTTGAGAACAGACTTCCTATGCTTTAACTCAGTTTTGATTTTCCTCCTAGAACAGGAAATTGTTAGTAGTGATTTTTAGGTTGCATTTCAGACCTGCAACAATCCAGAGCAGCTGCTGTTTTCTGACTCCACTGCCGAGTCAGGCTTTGCATTTTCTTCAGGGTGAAGTCACTGAGTGGCAGCTTAATGCTTGCTTCATTCAAACTCTCTATGCTTGGGGAAAGTGCAGCAAGCTCCAGTGTGTGATTCTGGAAGTAAAAAAATAAATTAATTGCAAAAGAATGTTGCCTTTCTTTCATTTCAAAGAAATAGAGAACCCTATCCTCTTCTGTATGAAAGATCTGAATGTTACCCAAAACATTAACCCAAAAACCCCCAGCATTTCTGTGTTAACCTCAAAGAATATAGGAAACAAAAAGGTGGTAATTCTTTTGCCCAGGGCTTGCTTTTCCAGCAGCACTGAACTCATGCTCAAGACATGGTGCTTGCAGAGTTATTTTTTACCCTACATTGAGGGCAACAGGGTAGGTCCAGAGCAAGGCTGGGAAAAAAGACCTCCAATCAAGCCCAAATCTCTGTGATTTTCCTCACTTCCATACAGGCATTTGGTCTACACTGCAGATCTTGAGCTTTTAAACTTAAATAATTGTTTTTTGTTTTGGATGAATTAGTTACTCTGATGGAAGTGCTGTTGTTACTGGGGACATAAAGTGCATCTTAAAGCAGGCAAGAGCTGAGTAATAACTTTTTGTCCTTGGGAATGCAAACATACCATGAGCAACTCTGAGTTGTCTGTTCCTTCCTGTAGACAGAGACTATCGAAGGCATCTGTGCAACTCCTGACACGACCCTCCAGCCTGTCAAGGCAGTTGTTGAAATCCTCCAGTTGTAAAAGATTGAACTGTGGTGAATATTGCAAATTTACGTTAATTACCATTTAATACACTTATTCAGTATACAAAAAGGAGCAACAAGCAGTATTTTCAGGAAAACAAACTGATTTTTAAGTCTAAATTCTAATGTATTTATTACTCTCTTATTGAACTTTATTCCATTTGTCCAAAGCAGAGAGTGAGAAACTGAATCTCTAAATCCAGAGAGATTCATAACTATCTGGAAGGCATAGGGGCTTCTGTGATCCCTTTTGTAGCTTTGGGCTGTTTGATTTATTGGGAAGTTGGAAAGTAAAAAACTCAGCTTATCAGAGGGGAGAAACTTGTGAAAAGGACCTTCCTTTGAGCCACACACAGGACCTGCTCCCATGTGCCAACAGCCAAGGCTGTGCAGCTTCCATGAACTCTGGGGAGAAATAACTAGGGCTGGAATTCAGTTTTACTCTCTGGTTTCTTTTCATCAGAGAGAAGAGCACTCAGAAAACCTTCTCTTTCTTGCAAGAATTAAACTCCACACTGGGACAACACTTAGACAGCAACACTTTTATAAGGAATGAATGGCAAAAATCGGTGCAGGGGCAGATTTCTGTGCTAATACTTCAGGGGTACACCAGAGAAAACAACCACCCAAGAATGAAATTTTTCATGCAGTGAGAAGTTCACAGGGAATATGAGAAATGTGTTATCTTCACAAAGATATCTGGCTTCCTGCCATTGAACTGTGCTGGTAAATGGAATCATAAATAGAGCTGGCTTAAAATTTCTTGATGAATTTGGGTTTACGTTAGAACAGAAATTCACTGAAACCAGACTTTTTGGAAGGGACAGACTAGTTTTACATCAGTAAATGTCCAGCAGTACATTTGCTTGGAAGTTTTCTCAGGACTACCTGTGCAGAGAAGTCAGTCCTGCACTCCTGAGAGCAGACCATCCTATGGGGGAACCTGGGTTCAGGTCCCTCCCCACTCTGCCTGAACAGGGATGTGAATCTGGTCGTCCAAATTACATTAAATGGCCACAGTTTTCTGTTTTGTTTCTCTTATCAAAGCAAACTGAAGACCTTAGTTTTTTTCCAAGAGAGAGCTGAGAAAGTTCACAACTTACTTTAATGTTCATAGAATAAACATACATTTCCCAATCTTTAATAATCTGAGGGTCCTGGACTGCTTGGAGTAACAGGCCCACTTACAAAGGCTCATTCGAGCAACACAAGCAGGTAAGGGTGGACTCCTTCCTTCATCTGTCCCTCTGGCTTCATGTCTTACTTCTTAACATAATTGATTATGCTGCCAAGTTTTTATTTTATCGAAATTTCAGTTCAAGAACTACAGGGCTCTAATGAAGAATGCAGCTCACACAGGGCTCTAGGTAAGAAGTTACTCAACACTGACAGCTAATTTAATATTAAAAAAACTACCTGAAGTTCATCCAACTTCCTCTGCAGCATCTTTTCCAAGTAGGTGGCTCTCTGGAAGGGCTGCAGCCTCTCCATCAGAATGGCTTCAGCAGCTGTCCCAGCCTGCTGTTTTATCCTATCAGCCTGCAAATAAATCTGGGTACGACAGCCTGCTATGTTCTGAAGGCCATGCTGTAAATTCTGATGAGAGAGGGGAAAGAAAAAGAAGTCAATAAATGAATCAGATCATCATTCATGTGCCACTTTCATTTAGTATCTTTTGTTGCTGTAACTAAGCTTTTTGTTGAACGCATCTGGGAGCCACATTCAGCTATGGTGAAAGCCTCAGTCTTTTACTGGACGATAATGGGAATTGCATCCTTCGAGTCTAGTGCTGGGAAAGGCACAGTTCAAAGTTCAGAGGAACACCAGTGACTTTAGGCAGCAGGATACTAGTTTTCCAGAGGAAATTAGGGAGGGAACTCAGAACATCCCTCTCTGCAAAATGGCAGATTAAAGAACTAGCCCATGCTGCAGATGAGAAATGCTGTTTAGTTACAAACACACCAGTACTTTGGATTCCTTACTCACTGAGGGCTATGGGTTTGGTTTTTGTTTCCCTTTACTAAAGAAATGATGCTATAAAATTAAACTCTAAAGACAATACAAGAACAAAGGGAGTAATTTTAGACTCATGCAACATACTTGATTTTCTTTTTTTACCAAGACAACTGAACTTTACTTTTAGCCATGAAACCCCCTGAAATTTGCCACTGTAGTGTCTTTTCTGAGAGTAAGGAACAAAGACTTCTGATTGACAGCAAAGAGCAGATAAATTTCCCTAAAAAGCAAAATGGCTCCTGCTTCCTGACCCCTGTGTTTGGAAAGGATCATATTGCAAAGTACCACTTCAGTCATTGAATAAATAACCCATTTTGATTTCTTTCTCTTTATTTAGCTCTTTATTGTGGTGACAAAATTCCACAGAACCGTAATCTTTCCTAATATACACTAGAGGAAAAGATTAGAAGGATTAAAATACAATCTTTTAATGCACATGTATTTTCAAATACACGTAACTCACATGCCATATCACTGATCTCCATTCCTCTAACTCACCACTTTCAAAAAACCATGATAAATTCCATGCTTTCTACTCACACACACCAATGCTAATGGCATTCAAGGGGTCATGCCTCACTTAGTAGGTGCAACACTTCTGCAATAACTTTTCAGAAAATACAATGCCTTTTTGCTGGCATATTGATGAATCTATGTCACAGCCATTAATAGATCAGAAGAAAGTGAAAATATTTTGGTCTAAGCTTTGCTGCTGTCAGTTGTTTATGACACAGAAAGAAGTATGACTTCTCTTTCCTATAATGTAAAGTTTCTTATTTGGTCACATGCAAAATGGAGTACTCTGGACTTCTTCCAATACATGGGTAGAGTTTCAGAAAGCACAATGAATCATTGCTCTGTCCTGAAAATAAGCATTATTACATTTCTTTAGTGCAGTCTGCAGAAATGTCAGAACCTAATGACAGCTTTGCTGCCTGAGAGAGTCCAATGTACTCTGTGGTCTCAGCATGAGATCTCATTTGCCTAAAGTCACAAGCATTTAGAATACTCTAATGAGCTCAGAAATCTGTGAACTCGTCAGACCAGGCCAAAACACAGTACCAAATCCAGTTAAAACCAATTTGAAGACTGCAGAAAACCTAAGGATGGTCCTCTGCTCTGGAAAACTGGTCTTTTTCCCCCAGCTATTCTTTTGGTAGAGATTATCTCT
Organism: Poliocrania exsul; assembly: GCA_035041345.1. NCBI lineage: Eukaryota > Metazoa > Chordata > Aves > Passeriformes > Thamnophilidae > Poliocrania > Poliocrania exsul. Next base: position 57,051,770 of record JAWWLZ010000172.1, read on the forward strand.
TCTCCTAAGCAATGCCCCATAAAGTAAATTATTTTTCTTTTAATGATTTCTTCCAACACAGGCCCAATTCATTGTGTAGAGCAGAAATGGGAAGAGCTGGAATATGATTACTCCCTTCTGCTCTCTTCTCATCTTATGCTAACTCTGGTTTTGTCTCAGGATCTGGTCAAAGTGTTTAAAGGAAATACAAAAGTGCCTGTTCATGGAAGAAACCCACAGAGTTTATCTTCTCCACCAACTGAACTGGTGTTATTTAGATTTGTTTCTCAACAATAAATCCTGGTTTGTACCAGGCAGCAGAAATGTGTTCATGTACCTTCAAATCCTGTATCCTCTGCTCCAGGGTTTCTGTCATGCTCCCCTCAGGCACGTGGGCATCCAGGAGCTGAGTGCACTGCTGGTTGTACTGGTGTAACTTGGCTGCTGTCTCGGAGCATAAAGCATCAAAGGGCTCCCAAAGTTGCAGCGTCGCCTGTGCTGCCCGCAGCTGATCTGTGATGTCTTCATTTACTGAGTTCCACCTGCCAACATACCCAAGGACATTTTCCTAGTAGGTTCTCCTCCAGAATAGGATTTGGCACAGAATTCCTGTGGGAGTTTCTTTGCATTCACATCCATGTTACTGGAAGCCTGCAGATGCAGCACAGTCTGTGCTATGGGACCCATCAAAAAAGGGTATCCAGTTAAAAGATACAAGTACCCTGTCCCTGGAGGTATCCAAGGCCAGCCTGGATGGGGCTTGGAGCAACCTGGACTAGTGGAAGGTATCCCTGCCCATGGCAGGTGGGTTGGAACTAGATGATCTTTAAGGTCCATTCCAACCCAAACCATTCTGGGATTCTATTCCTTGCACAAGTACCCTCAGACAGGTGAGTTGCATTCATAGAGATCTAAAAATCTGACAGACATTAAAGTCCTGTCTCAGCAACTTTTTTTTTTAAATACTAATAACTGGAGTAGTATTCTGCAGCCTTACCTAGTGTGTGCCTCTGTGCACTTCTGGTCAATAATCTCTGCAAAGGATGGGGAGCAGCTCTTCTTCAGGTTATTGGCAGCAGCCTGGAGCTTGGACCAGCTTTCTTCACTGTTCTCTGATTCGTCTTGCAGAGACTGCAGAATGGATTATTGCAATTAATCATGGAGATAAATGACCTAAACATAACTTTCCCTCTATACTGGTAGGGATAGGGGAGCAATAATGCCACACTTTTGCAGAACAGATTTAAATGTTTGTGAAAAATGTAACACCTGTTTCTAAAAATTAGGAAGCTAAGAGAGGTGAAATGGACCAAGATAAAAAAAATCATTCAGAAGACCCATTTTAAACTGAGGTAACTTACTGGCTGTTAAAGAAAGAGTTTATTTAACAAATCCACACCCTTGAGCTGAATAAATAATTCACTTGAAACCAAAAATGTTTTTACTTTCAGCCACTGTTTCAGTGAAATTTCTACTGGCAGTAAGTTAAGCTTGACACTTTCTGTCCTCAGCAGTGTGTTCCCCCTCCTGATACAGGCAATTGCAGCAACCTGTCATGGATCATATCTGTGAACTGATTCAGGTTAAAAATAAAGAAGATAATGGAAGAAAAGAGGCAAGAAGGTGCTCAGTTCCTTCCATGTATTACATGTCCCCATGCAGGAGTAGAAAGCACTTATGCAGGGTTTACTGCCAAGAGTCCCATATCCAGAATTCACAGCCTCAGTCTGTCCTGCACCACTTCTGATACAACTTGAAAATAAACCAAATCAGGCCTTATTTACAGGAAACAGGGAGTGTTTGCACAGCCTTTCAACACTCACTTAAAGCCAGGTAAGGGGATTTTAGCCATAGCTGTAAAATGTTTATACCCAGGGCCAGTCTGCCTGCCTACTCCAGATGCTCCACTTGGACTCTGTAACAGCCAAGCAGAGCAGCAGGATGATCCTGAGCATTCCCACCCCTCATTCAGAGACTGTGCAGCAAACCCCAGCTCCCTGGAGGATGACTGAACAGTTGAATTTGCACTGGAGCAATCGGAAGTGTCAGGCTCAGGGGTCCCCCTGCTCTGCACCAGGGCTGGTGCACCCACCCATTCTAAGCCACAGCTTTTGGGAAAGGGAATCCTGGTCCCTGGACCCTGATTCCAGAACTGTTTATATGTGGAAAGATGCCCTAATGCAAAATGAGTCTGTGGTCATTAGCACAGTGGTTGGGACATGGTATCCCAAATATTCAAATGACAGGTGTAGAGACATGGTTCCTTCACAGATTTTCCCCTTGGTTCCCTTTGTTTCTGCACTGAGTCCCAGCAGTGATGCCCAGGCACCTCCTCCCAGGTTGTGCCCACCTTCATGGCAGGCCATTTCCCTGGGAGGCACAAGTGAAGGGGCAAAGTTCCTTTCAACAAATGAACCAAGAACAAGCATCTTTTACAGGAATGGTGAACAACATCTATGCAAACATACACAGCAATGTCCAAGGTTTTACTTTGCCAGCTGTACTTTTAGCCAGACTTCCTGCTGTCTGTCTGAATGACGTGTGAACTGAACACACATGAGGGATGGTGGTGGAGGGCACAGGTCCATCTGGACTCTGTGGTGCAGGGGAGCATGAGGACCTGGTTCTTCCCATGGGGATGCCTTCCAGCACATGCAGAAGACTAAAACACCAAGGGATCTTTGTAATCCAAAACAGAGGCTCAGCTAACCCACAGTAAGGCACACACGGTAGCAGCTGACCTGTACTTTGGTCTTGAACCATGGCACCTAAATTGCACCAAAGTTAAACTGAACCACTAAATAAAGTATGAAGTCCAGTTCCTTTTGAGATAAAAAAACCTTAAGAATACTCCACTGACTTCCATATCATTATAACAAAGAAGTTGCTTAGATAAATTTTTCTTTTTCTCAGTGTCTGTTTGTTTCCTTAGAGACACAGAGGGAAGTATAGAAATAAGACATCTTCAGTAGATTTACCTGCAGAGTTTTGACCTGTTTTTTCAAAGCTTCCAATGAAGCTTCTTCCCCAGGTTTGCACTGGTCTATGCAGTATGAATATTTTGTTGTCATCAAGCTTACTTCTCCATAAATTTCATCATATGCTCTCCACTGCTCCAGTGTTGCCTGCATTGAGGCCTTTAACTGTGCAACCTGCAAATGAAACACTTTTGTTACTATTTCTTGGGTAGTAGTGACAATCACCTGTAAATTAACTTAAAACTTTAAGCTCACTGCTCACAAGAATTTCACTAGTTGGAGTATTTTCCTACTGGGTAAGGAATTGTGCAGGCTTCAGAGCAATAAACTGTATTTAGAGTGAAGTATAAGAATTTATTGGCAATTAAAATTTAACTGGAGTTCAAGGTAGCACTATTGTTTGAGCCACAACTTCAGAACAAGCCAAAAAGTAACAAGTACTGAAATAATAAACTGTTTATTCCTTTCTGTCAAAATCAGCCTGAAGTGGGAGGAAGCTGAGAGCCTTAATCTTCTTAGGAAGCAAATAGTTTGATCCAGAGATCAAGCTTCCTTTCAAAGCAATTTGAACAGAAATTGTTTTGTATGGAAGAAGACACTCCTACAATACTCTGGAGAGCTGTCACCCCTCTTATGCCATTGTGCTCTAATAATTCAGGCCCACCTGAATCCCAGTCTAGCAGCTCCAGGATTCTCACATAAAATTAAATGCTGGATATCCTCTTTGTTTGCTATGTCACCTCCATTATTACAGGTGTCTAATCTCTATGGGGCAGGCATGGCTTCCATTTCCCATGTACTCCTAGACTTTGCAAACACAAAACCACAGTCCTCCTTCAGTGTGATTTGTCATTTTTATCCTCCTCTGTCAGGGAACTACATAAGGCATTGTCTGGGTTAGACAAAGCATTCATCTGGTTCAATACCTATTATCACTGAGATTAGCTCAGTTGGTTAAAACCTGGTTGTAACAATGCCAAGGTCATGGGTTCAATCCCCTGTACAGGCCACTGGCTTAAGAGTTGGACTCGATGATTGTTGTGGGTCCCTTCCAACTCAGAATAATCTGTGATTGAGTCATGCCAGAACCATGAGAAGAGCATGAAAACAAGGCAAACAAACAAGCATGTCTCCATGAGACCTGGCAAAGCCAGATGCCATATTTCAGTTCTGACTATGCATCCACACAATGGAAGGTGAAAAATTTCCTATCTTATAGTTCACCCTAAATAGACTGCTTAAATAATTTCATCCTAGTATCCTAGTTTCAGGCACGCACAGGCTGATGGATTAATCATCCCTACTCTCATGGTATAGGTGGGAGGAATCTGTAATTGCATTTTGTAGCCTGTAGCTAATTACTGCCCACACAAGAAAGATGGAAAGACATTCTCGGGAAATGTCTCTGGGCCACAGACTCACAGTCTTGAGCTCAACCTACGGACAGTGGAATCAAGGTATGACATCTCTTCCCCCTGTATTTGAAACCACAGCCTGGCTCTGCTGAGAGCAGTCACCTGTGGGAAGGAACCTGCACTCACTGTTCCTTTGCACACACAAGACAACTCGGCTGTAAGAACATTCTGCAGTTTTTAAGTATGATAGTTAAATCATAAAATTCCTAAAATTAACATGACCCATGGTGACTGTGAGAAGAAAAAAGCAGTAGGCTGCAATCCTGCCAATTTCTATCCCTAGCTATACAGCAGAAGGAAAAACTTTCTTTGTGTACACAGACATAAATTTCCCTGGTTTCTTGGTAAGAAACAGTCACATCATTTCTGCTGAAATCCAAACTAAGAAGCAGAAGATCTGTACTGTATTGACACCTTAAGTGGAAGAGTTCAAGCAAAAGGGTTCAGGTTTCACAAAGTTTGAGGAATAAAGACAAGGCATTTATAATAGAAAGCATAAAAGAATCTTAACTATAATTCACTACATCATCTCTAATTCTCTACAGTGTATGGTTATTTATTATCACACATTTACATCTATAAATGTACACATTATTATATCTCCTGCACCAATCAATTACATCCACATAAAAAACGATCTGTTCCAAGTATAAAGATAATATAACTATAAATACAAACTGCTAGGGAGTGAATTTGTATGGGAAACCAATCTGCCAGACTCTCCTTGAAGCAACTCGAAACTATACAGGATTTGAAGATGGCAAAAGCCGTCCTAGTGACTGGATGGAAAAGTCACTAAGAGATGGAAAAGCTGCAGTGAGAATGGGGAGGAGTAGACAGCTTTCACCAGCATGTAACAGGGTATGAAAGAGAAGCAGATCAAGCAAGAGAGTCAGATTTTCAATTTGACGGAAAAATAGCAGTGCTATTTCTTTATTTTCTTAAACTGCAGATGGGAGTCTGTCCCCTCTCCCTCTGTTTTCAAACTTTTTCAAGATCAGAACTAATTTTTGTCTCTCAACTTTGGAAATAAATTAATTTACATTAAGCTAAAGACTTAAAAGGAAGTTCTTAGGAAGGTTAAGAGTACAGAACACTTTACATCTTTTTGTACCAGCTCCTGCCATCCTATGAAGAAGATTAATAACACTGATGGTCAGAACAGGGAGTGGAGGAAACCTGAACACAAGCAAAACTTTTACCTGTTTCACAATGCTGTCCATCATTTCACAAAGCTCAGCAATCCTGAGAGACTGAGCCTCTGGGTTTGGTTCTTCACTACTATTCAAAGTCAAACTCTGTTTGAGCTCATCAAGAGTTTTGGATTTAGCTGCAAGTTGATTTTCTAGCTCCTAATTGAAGAAAAAAAAAAAGAAAAAAGAAAGAAAAAAAAAAACAAGATAAATAAGACTTTTTAATGAGACCATAGGAAAAACCCTTCTGTGTGAGGAGCTTAGATAAGCATATTTTCTTTAAAACCAATTTTGCATAATTCTTCAGGCATGCAAGACCACCATGATTTCAACTTATACACAACTGTTTTACAGGAATTCCAAATGACAGTGGCTGCCTCAGTCTCCTGCAGGAGACTACCATCAGTCCCTTTAGTGTCAGGTGAGCACTGGACATCATGCCTGGGAAAAAATCATGAGGAGCTAATTCCACAGTTACCAGGCCTCTTTCTAACTCTACAGATGCAAAAAGTTTTTCTAATAATGCAGCTGAGCTTTTCCATGGGCAGGTCAGCATTCAGATCCTCCTCTGCTCCAGCAGACAAAGGCACTGGGTTTGCAATATGAGAGTTGCTGACATCGTAACAACTTATGGGAAGTTATTTTCAGCTTGTCCTCTTACTCAGAGGCTTTCTCTCATGGGAGAAATGCCAGTAAAATCAGTGGAGATGCCTGGGAGAATAACTCCCCAACAACACAACCAGCCAGTTGATAAGCTGGTCTTGGCATGCTGGGGAAAGCCGAGTGGCGAGTTCTACACAGCATGGAGAACTACCCAGACACACAGTGGCACATAATATTTTCCTCTAATGCTACACTTAGAGCCATGACTTTTTTTCCCCCTCTCACTGTCCCCAAAACCTTTTCAAACTCATTTTTATTGAGCAAATTAATTTTAACGAACAATACTTCTTCCATTCTTGCCCCTCCACTCATTTCAGGCATACAAGTAACTTGGTGTGTAACAGAGGACTCTAGACAATAAAAGCAGCCTATTGCAAGAGAGAGACACATAACCATGGCAATGAAAGAACAAACACTCCATGTTAAAAAATAGAGAGGGAACAGTGTACTGAATGAAAACAGCAGACTGTCAGAGTAATAGGAACCAATTATTAGCTGGCTCCCACCTGTATTAATTTTGAGGGACCTGAAGCCTAGAAAAACAAACAAAACCAAAGGACACCAGGATTCTTGAGGCTGGTGCAGAGACACCACATTCTAGGGCAGAAGTAGAGCTGCTATTTTTCCAAATGGGACTGTGTAGTTTCCATGACACTCCTACCGCAGAGCTCTTCAAACTAATGGAACTGACAGCCTTTGCCACAGCTGTGCTGAACTGAGAACCATTCTGAAGACATTTCAGAATACAGTCTATAATATTGCTGCACAACACCTCATATACCATGGAGCAATAACAGGTATGTCTTCAATTGGAAGAAAAAAACACAGAATAGCAATTCACATTAAAAGTGGATTTGGCTCTTTATCACCTGAATGTAACATGATTTAATTACAATTGCATTGTAGCCTTATTCTAGGAAATGGCAACTTCCTTTATGTTTTGTCTGTTAAAATCCGTGCTGTTCTTTAGTCTGAATTCAAGGTGCTAAACAGGGTTTTTACAACAATATCACTCATGTAAGGCTTTACCTTGCAATCATCTAAGGTGTTCTGTGCAGAGATCAGACTTGCTGGGGTTTGTAGGGACCTCAATCGATCCCTCTGAGCTTCCAGCCAGTTGCACAGAGTCTGTGCTTTGTTCTCATTTTCAGAAATATCCTCCAAAATGTGTTCCAGGTCTTGGATCTGAAAGTTACAGAATTATTTTAACTTACTTAAACCTACAGGTGGGCAGAAACAGGGCTTCCCCTTCTGTGACAAAACTGGAGATTACAAAATCTACATTAAAAATGCTATTAAGACAAAATATTTTGAAAAGAAAAGCTAAAAAGTTTTGCTGGCTCTTTAGGATTGGATCTTTTCCTTGGGAAGAAACAAGGCAGTTTGTGTTCTGGAGGTAGGAGCACACAGACCTGACAAGCTGGGGGACCCTGGGCTATGTGGACATGTTTATATAGAGCCTGAAAACTTCATTCTCACTAAAACCCACCAACAAAGTTACTAAGAAAGGGACCTCAAGCCTCCTATCTTCAGTCTTGGTCCTGAGGATCCATTCAATCCTAGAATGCAGTTTCTTGGAAATGGTTAGAGAAGAAAACTTTTTCTCCTACAATACTGAAATTTCATCATGGAACTGAATTTTCCACTTGAAAATGTTTTTGGCAGACTTTTTGAGCTATAAAAAATTGGAAATTTTCCATTTGATCAGGATCTTTGTATGTGGATTCAGAGAAGACAGCTTCTCCCAAAGCTGTATAAATTGAGAAACAGAGATAAAAGAGGAATATATTAGTAGAGGGAATCATTCCAGCAGCCTCATAGTTGAATTTGGGATTCTAACCTTCCCCAGGGCTCTTCATATCATATGAGTCACACTAGCTTTTTTGGGCACTAGGGCACACAAACAGCAGCATCTAATTCTAGATGCATGGATTATTTCTAGCATCACTAGGAGAGAGCAATTCTGAGGCACTGCTTGAAATAGATTTTTTTTCCAGAGAAACAGAAGATATGATGGTAGAAGCAGTCTAGGTGTAGAATTTTCCTATCAGCTGCTGGTCTTCAAAGCACTCCACTGGGAAAAAATTTACCACAGGAGGAGGAGAGAGATAAAGAAAAACTTATTTCCAGGTACCTAGGAGGGCTGGAGCAGGACTGGGAACTAATCCCTGCTATGCCTTTTCCAGCAGGGTCATATGTTCCCCCATGGCTGTCAACACCACTTATTTAATAATTACTTTTTTTGGCAAATCCAACTGCTACAACAGGAAAACTGGTGGTAGCTTAATGTATCTCTATTTCTCATTCCATCCTATGGCATGTGGAGGGGCTGCTTGATTTTCTGGGGCTCTTTGCTGAGCAAGGCCTGGCTGTCCAAGCAGTGTAGCACCTCTCCTTTCCACAACCCATCCAGTATTTTCTCCCACCAAGTTTTAAATGCCCCAACTTTCACAGCCTCCCAAAGCTTCAACAGATTTTACTAACAGGTTCCCCCTGCAGATACTACCCTGAATTCTTTCTTTTCCATAGTTTTCTCAGTATAGGACTTTTTTACTGACATGTCACTTATTGTATTTTCTTCCTGTGAGGAATCTTGTATTTCCACCTAATGCAGTTAACCAGGGTAAACCCCAGGCTGTCGTGAAGAGCAGATTTTGTTTATTTTCCCTCTCTACAAGTTAGAAGAGAGTTTACTGTCCCACGACTTGCTGAGGTTTGGATGCCCACCCACCACCTGGTAGCTGATGTGCTACCAGACCCCTCCACAGCTGCCCATGAGACAGGATGGATGGACAGCGGAGCACAGGGAGTCTCACCGTGTTCAACAGCATGTTCAGACTTGGGGGGAAAGGCTGCTTGCAAAACACAGGCAAGACCAGTTATGAGGGAGAAAGCCATGAGAACTGAAGCCAACCTTTCTGCTGAGGGATGCCTGCAGCCTGTGCCACCGCAGGTTCATCTCGCCAAGGCACTCAGCGAATTCCGTCCTTTCGTACCGCTTGCTTTCCACGTCACAAGTGCTCATCTGCAGCAGGGACTGGTTAACAAAATCGACCATCCACTGTTTGAAGTTCATTTCCATCATGTATTCCTGGAGGGAAAAAAAATCCAAAAAACAAAAGAACAGAAAAGTAAACCAATTAGTTTGGTAGTTTTAATCTGATCAGTTCCAATGATTCTTCAAGGTGTATTTGTGGGACACTCAGCTAAAATATTTTTCTGAAGGAGATCTGACTGTAGGAATAAATCCCCAATATCATTACATAGGTAGTTCAAGGTAGGAACAAGCTGGTGCTGGAACAGGGAAGGAACCCAGGGCTACCACACCCTATACTTAATCCATTGGACAATACCATCATACTGCCATGGGCCCTGGTTAGGCTAAGACCAAGGTTTTCCCACACTCCTGCAACTCACAGGCAAATGCAGCAAGAGCTTCTGCTATCAGAACAGAATGTCAGAATATCTGGGAGGAAAATGTGTCCTCTAGCATGAGTATCCTTGCCCACAGAGGTAAGTGAGAAACTACATACAAAGTGAAAACAGAAGGGAATATCTTTTTATTTCAGAAGGTCTTAGGAGTAGAAGGGAGGAAAGGGCTCCTTATTTATCTAGTAGTAGCCAGAAAAAATCACCAGGGAATGCACAGTTGAGGTATTGAAGCCATAGCTGCTTCCCTATAGGAATTTGTAACCCTCATCCCAGCTTTCTTCTCAGCACACACATCCTCACACCAATGATAAGTACAGAAGATACACTTACAAACTGACCTCTAAATATCCAAAGGATTGAAAACATGTCCCAACTGCCACATCCAACTGATACAGACCAAAGTGTTATATATGTCGTCTACCAAGGCACTTGGAAAGAAATGTTTGCCTTATGTGCAGTACCACAGTGCCTGCAATTGCAGCTGTAGACGGAGAACTGTCAGACTGTCTGAGCCCAGAGTTGAGCTTGGCAGCTCTGTGAGGGCAGAGCAAAATATGGCTCTGTAGGAAGCCAAAATGTGCCCTGAGGTTGGGCTCCCTGGCATCTATAAAGGTACACAGCATGAATCCTTCCTGTGGCTGGGGCAGTCAGCCTCTGCCACTGGTGCTTTGGCATCTGAACAGCACCAGGAGTCTGCTGCAGCCTCTCTCTCTGCAGGGAAATTCATTTTGTCCCTCCTTCCTAGCAGGTTATTTCTTTTGAGGACAAACCCCTCTGTTTTCTAGTTAAATGGATCCTGGTTATGGAGCTCCATGAGATACTCCTTGTTAAAAAAACAGACTAGGGCACAGCACAAACACAGTCTATCTTCACAGGGAATCAAGGCTTTCCTGCTCATCACACTTTAAATCTAAATGCTAGAGAGAAAACAAGCGGGACAGATGGGACAGCATGAGGAAAAGGAGATTACAGCACAGCAGGCAGTAGCTGTACTGCAGGACAGGCAGTGTTGTGTGTGCCATGGAAGTATAAGGTTTTATAAAGGGAGATGTTAAGACACCTTTGAGACTGACAAATCTCTTGAAAGCAAGGGGAAGGGATCTGACAATGCCTGTAGGCTGTTTCCATCCTTTGAACAACTAAACACCTTGCAGAAGGCCTGGACTTACAGCTTCCCATTTACCTTGTATTTCTGAAGGAGGCTCTTGACTTGAGCAGCACTGCGTTGTGAATTTATTGGCTCCTCCTGTTCTTGCTGCTGCTCTACATGATCCAGCCAGGTCATTAGTTCAGCAATAGCTTCCCGTGATGAGAGTTTTTCCATCTGAAGCTGGGATAAAGCATATAATGAATCCTCTACACTCTGCTTGTTAGAAATACCAAGGAAAATGGCACTGCTATTCTTAGACAGGCTCAGGCACTATAATCGCATTATTAGGGCACGAACTTGATAGTGAGCCCCGTGCTCCAGAGGGGAGAATGACTTAAGAAAGCTTCAAGAATTCATAAATCTCAAATAAAAATCTTTCTAATTGCAACAGACTTTCATGTAAAACTGTAAAGATCATAAATATATGCAAAACAGCCCAGGAAGAACACTGCAATATTTAAACTGCAGTGCAATATTGGGATTATTCTGAAAGATAGACAGTTAACTTGGAAAAAATATTTTGGGGAGCAGCCAACTGAATTCCAGCAGCAACATTTTAATGTAATTATTTAGCTTGAACTGAGAGATGGAAGCAGAGTTTCTCCTCACCTGGTGAAGCTTTTCTTCGATGGCTGGGAGCTGTGTAATCAGTTCTCCCCATTTTTGCTCAAATTTTGCCAAAGATGACCTAAGTGCTGCAGTGTCAGCTTGCTTCACGTGGAAGAGCTGGTTGGCAGTGCTCACCACTGATGACTTCAGTGAAGATTTCTCATCAACTTCCTTAGAGAATGTCTGAGGTGCATGGGAGAAATTTAAGAGATGGTAAATATTTATATATCTATTTAAATGAAGAAGACAAACCACATTCTCACTTACAGGATGAAATGCTTCAACAAACAGGTTTTAGCAAGTTCATAAATTCAGAAACACTGAATTGAACATATTCTGGAACCAGGATTTCTGCCCAGCTTGATACAATGCTGAATGCCACCTTTTGCTCCATGGGATAGGAATACCCTGATTCTCACTTCACACAGAGGTCCAGGGAGGAACTCCAGTCCTCAGGTCTCTGTCCAGCTCACTCCTACCAGTCCAAGCTTCAGGATGCTCTGCTCTCCCACTGAGCACTGTTCCTTCTGTCTGGCATTACACTGGGGCTGAACCTTCTGGCTGGTCATCCAAGGAGAGCACAGCACAGGGGGCCAGGCAAAGACAGGAAATTCAGTTCCCTGTGTTTCCCTTTCCTGATTTGGGCTGACCATCTTCACCCCTGCTGCACCCTGAGCCCACACTCCAGTTCAGCTGCAAAGTGGCCCATCAGTTTGGCAGAACTGCTGCATCTGGTGTTTGGCACCAGGAGCAGGACAGAAACAATGCCAGTGTGCTGGACTTGCATAAGAAAGAGATCCTAACAGGGCTGTGAGCTCATCACAGAGGATTCCATTCTGATTTATGCTCTCTGGCCAACCTCAAGATCTGAAGGAAGGTCTTTGGTGGCCTCCCATCCTCCTGGGTACCCACACAGGGGCACACGGCCATTCAGTGCTGTATTATGTGGGCAGCTTGCAAATCATGGTAAACACAGAAACCTCTCAAAACCTGGTGGCAGAAATGACTTACAAACAAGCTGCTGATGTTGTCCCTGATGGTGGGAAGATCTTGTGACACATTGAGAGACTGCTCCTTCCAAAAATTCATTCTCTGCTGAGCAGAATCCAGCCATTTCATTAACTCCTCAGAGTCTCTGTTGTAGCTACAAGGAGGAAACAAAACACAGAAAATCACATCCAGCTAAGGCTAAAATACATTTCCCATGCTCCAAGTTGTCCTGCTCTCTGTGAGGAGGCACATGCTATTCTGGCACCTCTGACCTAACTGCTTTTTGAGTTACACCCACCTGACCAAGAGCTTTAGCAACGTTTGAAGCCGGTGTAGTTCATGGCCAACTTTTTTGGTTAAAGACAACCACTGCTCTTCCAGCTTCCCAATCTGGCTTCTTATTTCTGGACAGCTCACAGCAGTCAGCAATTTCTTCCCTTCTTTCACCATCTGGTACAGCCTGGCATGCTTTCCATCAACACTGATTTTGATTTGCTGTCAGGATATGGGAAGTTTGCAGAAAAATAGTATTTTAAAAATAGTCAACACAGCTAGGAAAGCACGTACCATTTGTTCTAAGTTCTTAATCTCACAGTGTGTCATGTATTTTATTTTCCAAATAAGAGTGGGTGAGGTTTTTGTGTTTCCTCTGGATAGATGAAGGCAGATCTCAAAATACTTTCATGCATTATCAGAATGACTGTGCTATGATTTGATGGGCTTTTCTGACCCATGCAAACCTCAGGTAATGGACAAACACTATCAGATCTGGCTGCACTTCAAACACATGGCTGTTCCCACCAGACAGTTATTGTCCTCCTGTTCTCCTCAAAGTTATTATGCTTATTTCAGGATCTATTCTACTTAAAAAGAAATGCTACCAGTGTTTTGAAGGAAACTGTTGGGATAATTATTGAATAATGGTGGCAGGGAGGAACGAAGAGTGAACAGTGAAGTCATTAAGGAAAAAACACAGGAGTGGTCTGGTTTGCTTAGCCAGCATTTCACCATTACTATACTTCACTGAAAGGTCAAAAAGAGGAAAGGGTAAAAAAGAAAAAAAACCCCAAGGAGCAGAGCAGTCCCAGGGAGAAAACAGAAAGTAGCAATTGTGTGATGTGTAAGTATCTCACTTCTCTCCAGGCATGTACACTATTTTCAGCAGGGATATTTCTCTTCCAGGAATTAATCTCCAGAGAATTTTATTGTGCCCTGTCCTTGAAACTGTGAAGGTCCAGTGCTGGGACTCTGCCCAAAAACATCTTCTAAAGCTTTACTGCTTTGTTTCTGATTTCTTTAAAGACAAATAAAAAGTGAAGATCTAGTTAAGAACTTAAAAAGCCAAGGAAAACCGGGCAACTTCACACTCAACTGCTCCAGCCTCAGTGCAACAGGTATCAAAATTACCAGAGGGCCACTATGACTGTAAATATCTACAGCTGATTTATCACAAAAGCTTTACTGTAGCTGAGAATTTATTGGGAATGTCCTTTTTCATGTATTCAACCAGATTAAATCACTATAGTCTTTTCTGCATTTATAGTCTATGAACTTAAACATCAAATTGGACTCAATATAAACCCAAACACTCATTAATTCAAAAATTTCTACAAGAGTGGGTCCTCTGAGGACTGAGCAAGGTCAGACCTGTGAGGACTGCAAAACACACTCTGAAAATGCATCACTAGGGTCATTAAATATTATTTCTTCTTAATTTTATAACATAACCATAAAGGCTGCTTTCTTATCCATATATTGAAATGTGTTTAAAACATGGATAAAATATTTCCAACTGGAGTTGAGGTTCTAAATAAAAACATAGCTCTGCCATCAGAGATACAACTGCAACCAGGATTGCAATAAGGGTTCAAATACTCGATATTTTCAGGTATTTGAAGGCACAAAGTTGATTCTCCTCTTCCATAGGTTTTACATCATGTCATGAAAATAATTCATGAATTCCAGAGCAGTGGCACTGTGTGCACGCCAAAGGTGCTTGCTGTATTTGGGATCCATGGAGCCTGCACACCATCTTATCCCAAATATTTGCATTTGCAGACCAACTTCTAAAGAAGTTACAGTCATTATTCCTACTTAAATGAACTTGTAGCCCGTGGCTGAAATTAGCAGTCTAATCTCCTGACACTTTTAAAAGTAAGTTGTCAGCTTGCATCCACACACAGGCAAGGAGATAAAGGAAACAGTGTCCTAAAAATCATCATCTTCTCTTATTCTAGCTAATCTTTTGGCCAGCTCCACAGATCCACAAAGAAAATCAGTCAGAGAAATACACAAATACCTCTAGAAGTGCAATCCTTTCCATTAATCTTTCTTCAGTTTCTTCAACCAAACTGACAGAAGGCAACGTGGAGGCAAGTGCCTCTAACTCCTTATTGAAAACGAGGCATTCCTCATCAAACACCATCCATTCCTAGAAAACACATTGCATCATTAACACAGCACACATCCATCTGCATTTTTGCTACACCAGACTCAGGCCTTTCTGCTTGTTCTACCATCAGCAGCTCTTGCTTTAATGAAATGAAACACAAAACCAAGTGAATATACGTAAATATTACAGTGAGACATGATTTCACCACTAATGAATTACTTATTCATCCTCTAATATTTTCAAGTATACTTATCTTAAAGTGGTGTACATATTTTTTTGTTCTCTAGGGGTATTTTAAGATCAAATTTTAAGTTTTATTTTAAAAAGGTATTTTTGTGCCTTTAAGGTCTTGTCTGTCAGTCTGGTCACTTAAAAGTTAGGGCAAAAAGTCAGAAAGTCCCATACAGGTGAGAGTAATGGGTTAAAATGTCCACTTTCACAGATTTTCAAGAATAAAGTCAGTTTATTGACATATAGAGAGTAATAGACTGTTGCTGTCCAGTGGAGATGGGAAAGGACAGCTACTACCTGAAGAGTCACTGGTGGGAAAAGAGTTGCTTTAGATGAACTATTTCTTTTTCCCTCCAGCTTTTACTTGGGTTTTTTTTGACTTATTACCTTTAACAGGCTCTGTAAGTGGATACCATACTGGCAGGCCTTCTGCTCCAGCAACTTGACTTCATTCACCAGCTCTCTCCAAAATTCCTCTCTCTTTTGCAGGACAGAAGGACTCACTCTCTTGGAAAACGCTTCCATGTAAGCCATGCGGGTCATGAGGTTGCGGAAAAAGTCCTGAAAAAAACAAGTTAAAGCTTGATCTTTAAGAGAGATCACACTCCCACAGCAGGAGTTTCAGGGCATAGCTGGAGTCAGGAGTCTGCTACCCAAATTCTGCATCACCCCAAGATGGGCAGTGGCTGATTGTTTTATATTTAGTCAGAAACCAGTGGTGAGTTGAATACACTGTTCTCATTTCTACATTTCTAAGGAGAAAGATCTACATTTATACCTTCAGTTGGTAAGAAACACACTGATTTTGGAGGAAGAGTTTAGTTATAAATATATAATATAGCATGAGGTAGTTATCACCAGACAATCATTATCCAGTTTGTTTCACCTGCATTCCAGGTGAGTTCAAGCAGTAAGGAGCACGCAGGGCACAATAATCCTTTTGTATAACTAAGGTAACAGTTTGATTTAGTTATGGCTCTTGGCAAATGTCTGAATCTCAACACAGCACTCTCCCCCACAAAAAGAGGTTCCAGGGTTTAAGATCACTTCAGATCTCTTCAAACAAGACATTTTTCACTCAGAACTAATGACTAGTACAAGAATTTTGCTTAAGGACCATACCTGAGGCACAGTCTGTGTGAGCACCCTGAGCATTCCAACCAGGGTAGGGAAAACAGCTTTTCCTGTTTTCTTTTTCTTTGTAAATAAACTCCTAACATTTGGCTTTGCCAAGGGCAATTTGAGAGTGACAACCACCTGTGATGGACTCCTATGACTTTTAGAGTAGTGGTTTGCAATGCTCAGCACTTTGAAGCAACTCCTAAGTGAGAGTTTCAGTTACATGGAACAGTTACATCAAGGCATTGCTATGACAGAGGGATCTTCAAGTGACGGGTGCTGGCCAGGGGTTCTTGCCAAGTGCAGGACAGTGAGGATGCAGGTGCCTTCTCAGCACCTCACCCTGAGCATGCAGCAGCTGCAGGGTGCAGGGGACACCATCCCCTGACCTCAACTATCCTCCCACTGGAAAAGGAGCTGCTAAGGGTAAGTTTCCCCCACTAGATCAGGACAGCACAGAATGCTGGAAGGAAAGTCTTCCCAACTGACAGACAATTTCAGGAACCTCATTACTGATTTACTATCAGTAGTAGAAGGACATGTGTTTTCCTTATATATCAATGTGTTCTGAGTGAAGCAAAAGTTGTAATTTATCTCCACAACTGCATCTGTAATAACATCTCTTTTATATTTTACTCTACTGAAAAAACTTTGCTTTTTCTTCTTCACATACTCCAGTCCCTTCCCTGTCCTATGAGCAAGTTATTCTTCTCCCTAACACTGGAGAGAAACCAGTCACAGAAAACAGTATTCCTGCTATGTTTATCTGAGCAGTGCTGTGATAAGCATCTTATACCTTGTGATTTTCCAGGTGAGACTGTAGAGCTGCTCTGCTTTTTGTTAGGTGCTTTGGATCTTGTCCCATCTTCTCTCTTCCAATAGCTACCAGCTCAGCAAACCCACGGAGCAAGTCCTCATACTGGCTTTCACTGATGGAAGGAGAGTTCAGCTCCACATATTTTGCTTTCAGAATGCCCCACATGTCATCCAAAACGTCCTACAATGTAAACACAATTTCGTAATTCATGAAGGACAGAAATGAATCCCACAAACCTGCACGTGCATTCCCAGAATACAAAATAACCATCAGCCTTTTGGCACTGTGTTCTTACCTCTAATTTATAAACTTCCTGGATTAAGGTGATAGGTAGCTGAAATCTTTCTCCATGGCTTCTCAACTTTGCTACTTGGTTTTCAAAGTTTTGCAGCTCCAAAGCATAGGCATCAACTTTCTGAATGAAGGACAAAGTAAGCTATTAGGAAGAGTTCTGTTCTATCAGATTTTCCATTATCGCTGGTAGGCTGGATCTCTGCCGTGGCAGCACTTCAGAAGATCCAGTGATCTTATAAACTAAATGGACAAGACTGTTCATAACATAGCTTAGTCTCAGTACAACATTCAACATGCATTTCAGTTTACTAGTTCAAGAGCAGCCTTTAAAAGGAATCATGGACTTGGAAAAAAACTTTTTTTTTTTTTAATCAGAAATACTCAGGGATAGAATTATAGAATTGATTGGGTTGGAAAAGACCTCCGAGATCATCAAGTCCAACCCTTGGGCCAACTCCAGTCCCTTTACCAGAT
>JAWWLZ010000172.1:57069605-57088264 GCA_035041345.1 Poliocrania exsul
CCAACTTCAATTTCCCCTGGCAGAGCTTGAGCCCGTGCCCCCTTGTCCTATTGCTGAGTGCCTGGGAGAAGAGACCACCTGGCTAGAACTTCCCTTCAGGGAGTTAGGATGAATTGAGACAAGTCCTCTCTGAAGGAAGGAAAGCTATGTACTTCAGGCATTCCTCCTCCAAGAGTGGCTAACCTGATAGAATATACCCAAGACAGCAATCCCTGCTAGGAGATTCAGCAGGGAACACAGCTCTCAATCTGGCAGACAATTATGCCAGTAAACAAGGTTATGAGGCTGTAATAAAAAGTTTCCAGACATCCTCTTTGCTCCAGCAACAAGTAGGTAGATGGCCAATGACCATCCTAGGAAGGATATACAGTCTGTTAATTTTTAATTCTCTGCCAATCCCTATAAAGGTCAAAGAAAACAGATTAACTGGTCAAATTCCATACAATAAAGTGCTTATAAATGCTGCATGAGTAGATAAAAACATTGGAGTCCTTCGCCACAAAAAAAAGCTAGTTTTGCATATAAAAAGGCAAAACATGTGAAGTGCTGCATTCTGTGTAGCTCTTTCTCTTCCCTGTCATAGTATGGGGTGTATTTGCCCTGAGAGATTGTGGAGAGACTGGTTCCTCCACTCCAACCACTACAAGAGCTGAAATTAGGTCTGACTACAGATTGGGGTATAGTGGGGAAAAAAAAAAAGGGGTGACAAACATGGCAAATACTGAACTCTCTCCTTTCCTCATTTTAAAACCTAAGTGAGATTCACTCTCTAGAAAATACAGAACTTCATAGATTGCAGAAAACTGGAAATAATAGCTAAGGCTGTACAAACTCTCCTTTCCCTTGATTAAAATTACCTGAAGCTGTTCAGAAAGATTGTGTCCATGTAGTTCATTCAAGCATTGTTGTAGAGCAGCTTTTCTCTCAGTAAACTGATCATAGAGGAGCCTGGCTTGATTCTGCAAAAGAAACAAACATAGAAATATATCACATATCAGGAATAGAGTAATGACCAGACAAAATATTGCAGCAAACAAAATGGTTACCCCTTATGGCAAAAGCACATTTTTCTTCTTTAAAAGACCCACAGAATAAAGCATGTGCATTATGGGCTTAAAGCAGTAATTTAGAGAGGGAAATTCTGGAGTCTGTGTAGTGTAAAGAAGCAGATTACTCTGTCACAATGATCCTCTATGACTGTAAAAATCTGTGAGACTTATCAAATTCTTCTCTTGTGAAAATAAAAAAATGAGCCATTATTGGTGACTGATGGAGCTCCATGGATTCTGCATAAATAAACATTGCAAGACTAGTTCTGCTGCTGTTTGGAGAGAACATCCCAGTGTTCTTCAAAGGAACTGCTTTATTATTCAGCAGTAAAGAGCCAGGCCATCTTGTAATGATGAGCACACCGGAGTTTTGCTGGACATTGCAAACTGTATTTAAAAATCCAGGCTCCTCCTTACTTCAGAATAAATACCTGATCTGAGTACTTTCCAGCAATAGTTAGTTGATTTAGCACACCACAAGAATCTAAAGAAAAGCTTCTCATTATCTGCTTTTCTGACAAAGAACAAAAAAAAAGGCAAATTTGCAAAACTGTGGCTTCTGCTACTGTGCTACAAAATCTAAAGGAACAGTAAATACAGCAGGGGCAAACCAACCTCTAATACATTGCTGAAAGTATCCCATGTCAGATATGGCACCAAAAGGGAGGAAGCCCGTCTGTCCTGAGGACACAGCAGCAGAATGTATGAAACCCTCCTTGGCCCCATCCCTACACATAGAACTTTGCTTAGCCTGGAGCTCAGCCTGCTTGGGATCCCAGGTTCCTTCCATATATCCTACATGCAAACTTTCTGCTGTGACCCAGGGCTCTCCAGCAGTCAGCACTGCAACCAGCAAAATTAATTTGCTTCTTGAGAGGCCTAGACAAGTTTGTCTAGTAGCAAAAAGAAGCCCATTAGAAGTTGCTCATCTGTAACCCAAATGCATTAACACT
Source organism: Poliocrania exsul (assembly GCA_035041345.1). Taxonomy (NCBI): domain Eukaryota; kingdom Metazoa; phylum Chordata; class Aves; order Passeriformes; family Thamnophilidae; genus Poliocrania; species Poliocrania exsul. Next base: position 57,071,608 of record JAWWLZ010000172.1, read on the forward strand.
GACAAGTCTAACAGATGCTGTGAAACAAGATGTGCATTTGGCAGTGGAGTACCAGATAATTGCTATTATGATCCAGCCCAGCTTTCATTGAGTTGCTCCTTGAAGCAGTGGCAGCTTGAGTTTGTTCCAGCCGTGCCTGCAAGTTGTTAAAGCACTCGCAGAACACGTCTGTGCTCCCACCAGCACAGCTAATGGACTTCAGGAGATCGTCCTTTTTGTCACTCAGATCAGCATGAAGTTTTTGCAGCTCGACAGACAGGGTCTGAAGGGTTGAAAGAAAAATAACAGGAGTGAGAATGGTCTGTCCAAGGACTCTCACCTGTGAAAGGCAGCAGGACTCAAGCTGGAAATTGTTAAAAGCAACAGGCCCAAATCTGTGCAATACCAAATACTTTGGTGCTGTTATTCCTGAATAATTCCAGCAAAGCAGAGGGGAAATATCAGGCCATATATATTCTGTTATAACAGAAATCCACTGGGATTTCTCCTTCCCTGAATGGCTTAGGACAGTTACCTCATAAAGAGCCTGCTGCACGGCTGCCTCTTCGGTGGAGAGGACTGAGGTGTTTAACATCTCCTCCATGTTATTCAAACATCGGCTGATTGCCAGAAGCAACTCAAACAATTTTCTGTCCAAATTGGAAGAGACTTCCTCTGCCACATTATCCTGGGTAAATGCAAGCCAGAAGTTTTCAGTATATTCACCCAAGGCATGGCTAAGATTTATTCACTAGTATAAAGTTAGAGGTTCGGTCAGCTAATAATAAAATGGAATTAATTAAATGCTGAGAGACAGACTCATGAGACAACTATATGCATGAAACACTCAGAGCTCTCAGGGCCAAAGCTGAGACAATAACCCTTTATTTATAGGAGAATGGTTGTGGTCCTGCAGGTCTCCGAAGAATGGGCACAACAAATTTGTCAGCTCCAATCCTGCAGATTTACTGAAAGAATTTTCCTTGCTTTATACAGTTTGAGGATTTTTACCCACACTAGCAAACTTTGGATTCAGGTAGCAGAAGTATCAAGCTGAAACTTGAAATGTCTCCTCCCAAAATCCTAAACTGATTCCTACATTATAGTCCATACCTGATGCAAAAGCTCACTACAGTGAATGCCATTTGCAATAACATGAGTATTGACTGTTCCCAGTGTCCAAGCAGTGTCTTGTTTCTAGAATCCCTGGTATTTTTTGCAATGCTAGGACATGCCATTTTTACCTGTGCATGCACCACATTTGCTTCCTGGCTCAGGTCTCCCAGCTGGACAGTGTAAGTTTTCAGCTCTTCCACAGTTGGGGTTCCTGCACCTGTGAATGTGCCTCGGGGCAGCATGTTCATCTTTGTTGTAATCTAACATTTGGAAAAAGAACATTGCAATTACGTGAACAGCTCAAACGAAGACAGAGCTATGGGGAACAAAATAACACTCCTCTGAAAAAGCATTAAAATGAAAGTTTCAAGGCATTATTATAAAGCACCTGGATAGCAGGGTTCCCTTTTTACTGGCAAAAATTGGGCAGGCTATGCCCTGATGGGAGATTGATTGAAAAAGGAGCCTTTGATTCTCAGCTTTATGGGCTACAGCTGAAGTTTGTGTTAAGGCAACCCTACTGCCCACTGCAGGGTTAAGTCTTGCCTGAAAAAGAGCTGACATTCATCCTTTTACACACCTGATATTTTTCCATGTATTGCAGCAATTTCAGAGAACAAGAAATCTAATTACTCTAATTTAATGTGAACAAAACTGTTAAGAACAGGAATTACAGTTTTGTCCAAGCAACAAAATACTGCAGTCTGGTCAGAACACAAACACTTCGTGCTCTTGCTGCAGTCCAAACTCTGCTTTTGATATGTGATAATGAGAGAACACAATGGTGAATGGCAGAACAAAATTTTAGCCTGAGATTTGCTCTGACCAAAATGCCCTCCCTTGCAGGAACTGAGGCTTTGCTCACATCCAGGAAAATCAGGTGGGAGCTTCCTGGCTAACTCTCTTAGTTCTCTTGAAAGAATGAAGCTGATAATATCTAGTCTGAATGTGAACTACAAAGGCTCACCAGGTGCTCCCATGCTGTGCTTGGTAGTCTCTACTTCACAGACATGATTTACGGCAAAGTAAAATTAAAAGACAATCAGGAAAACACTATGCAGTAACAGTCTCCTTTGGAGAACCCTTGCACAGATTTCAGATGCTACAATGACAGAGGAAGATACACTAATTGTTATCTTTACCACAACCAACCGCCCACAGAAAGAGTGTTTTACTGAACTTAAACAAACCTGAGGTTCCGCAAGCTGACAGAGAGGAGATTTCATCTTTGATGACAGCTCTTGTTGTAAATATTGCCATTTATTACCCATTTGATCCTTTGGAGCCAAGGTGGGATCAGCCTGCTTGCTCTTTGAATCAGATTCTCCATTGCTGTATTGAGAAAACATTGTTAGAATGGCAAATACTGAAGCAGAGTAAGTAAAACACTGGAAGGTGCATGATCCCAAATGTCCCTTTCTCAAGGCTGCTGCTTTTGAATCTGGCTTGGTGTGTCTGTGCATTTGTACAGCAATGGCTGTGAATGGAGGCACCCAACCTGCCTCCAGATGGGCCTGTGTTAGTTTATGGCAGGCATCAGTCCTGCCTGACAGCAAGACTGACTCTGAACACTGGAGTCAGCCCAGTATCAAGGAGGCTATCACATAAATGAGCCTCCATTTCTCTACACTGTTGATGGCAGAAATTCCCAGTTTCTGCTTTCTGCCATTTTTCTTCTAAAGGCACACAGAACCAATGGTGCCACTGCAAAGCTTCATCATCAGGTTTAGGCAGTTTTCCATCACTGAGACTGGTTTTGTTATTTTGTACCTTGATTCTGATCTCTGAGTCATGCTGTCCTCAAGCTGGGGCTGCATTTTTTCCACGCACGACTCAATGAAGTCAATGAGGCTTTTCTGCTCAGCTGCTTTGAGTTTCAGATCCTGTGCACAGAAAATAGCATGAACAGTTCTGTGAGCTGTAATAATCTGAAATGATGATTGTGTTTTTCCAATCACATTCTAAGTGAAATAATTTAGCAATGAAAATAAGAATACATCTGTCAGAATAAAATGCAGGGTTTGTGTAAACATGACTACCAAAACAAACAGTTTTCTGCAAACATGTATTTTCATGGAATGTATTTCTGCCTGAGCAGAAGTTTTAAAAGCAAAACCCATCAATCAGAAATGAATTATGCAGATATGGAAATGTAAAGGCCACTGACTGCAATCCTTACACAGAGAGAGGCAGGTAAGGGAAAATGGGAATTTGCTCAAATATGAGATTGAGTTCCATTGGTCAAAAGGAGAGTGTCAAGTGAAAAGTGAGCAATTCCAGCAGCTCAAGCTGGATCATTTTCTCCACCTCTTTTCTAACAGCATCAAAATGGCAAAAGCTAATTTTCAGGTAGTAAAACAGAAGTGAGTTTGCAGAGCACAAACCATCTCCAGGTTTTTTTATTGTACTAACAACCACCTTGAAGTCATTGTGAGTTGGCCCATGGGAAAATACACACAAAGCTTTGGCTTCAAATTCATCTTGAAAAGTAATGTCAATGTGTGGATTCAGATTTCACAACACAAGCTTCAAGGACAGGAGATGGGAGGGATGGGTGATGCCATCTGAATCATGATGAAACAAGGCAAGTGTCAGGGTACCATCCAGGTTTTCAATATTACCAAACTTTTTGGACAGGGGATTTTACAAGTGAGACCTTTCTCCATCCTGACAAACTTCTGCAGCAGCTATAAACGCATTGTCTGCCCCATCCAGAGGAGATGTGGAGCAGCCTGGCTCCTGGATGGGAGGAGAACTACCTGTGGGTGCTGGAGACCGTTGTGCCAACTGAGTGGCTGTTTGGCAAGGGCAGGTTGGGGCACACTGACACCATCTGAATGCAGGATCTCCAGGGGCTCTGGGTCAATCCTCTCCCTGTTGTCACCCTGTAAAGAGAGGCCCATTGGGGAAAGCTTCCAGACTTGACAAGAAAGCAGAACCCCCCAGGTGCAGTTTGGGGCAAGGGCAAAAGCAGAGGTGTCTTGGACTTTCCATACACAGAATCAGCAGCACATGAAAAACAATTGCTACTTGTGCAAATATTTTTGTCCAGTTGCATTTACTGAAAGTTTAATCCACCCTAACCTGCTGCCAAGGTACTCACATTTCTCCCCCAACAGTTACATCTGCTTTGCTTTGCATGTTAGCAGATTAGGTGATACCAACCCTCCACTCTTACTGTTTGACCAAATCATAGGGAGATGTGCAATTTTTACTGAAAAAGTCGGTCCTGCACCTGGATTTTCTATCTCTCTGTGCACACAGAGGTATTTCAACAGGAGCCTTTACCAGCACTAATTCTCTCCTGGGCCATGCAAGCTCCCTTTTAGACTGTGCTCCTCCAGCACTGGAGAGACTGTGGCTGCTCTTACACAAACACATCAGGTGGGTTCCTCTGATTCCCTGCACAACAGAGAGGGAACGAGCTCTGAAACCAGGAGTTCCTGTCTCATCCACTGGGAAACTCAGCAAAGACTGTGCAGCTGTAGCGCAGGAAAGCTGACAAAGCTGACTGTCCTTGCCTTTTAAGCACTCTTCAAGGAGAAAGTTACTGAAAAACCTGTGATACTGTCCAGACAAACATCTTGAAATTTTAAAAGCACTTCAAACCAAACCAAACCAAAGCCCCAGTCCTTTTCCTGTATTCCTTGCAAAATGTTGACCTCTGTCACTGAGAAAAGATGTCACAGCAGAAAAGATGCTGTTCAGAGATTCATTAAAAATCTACCACTTGCTGCAAACTGCAAGTAATTACACAGCACTGTAAAGCAGAATAAAAGCAACTCTGATATTTCTGATTGACTTCTCTCCCTTCCTTGCTTCACTTGGTGAGCTCCAACTGTTCTTCTGCAACTACAGGCCATTAAAACACCACGACTCTCACTCTTGCTCTGCACAGCATTCATAAGCTTTACCTGCTCCTCATTGTACTTGTCTTGAAGCATCATCTGGACATTTTCCAAATTGCGCTTCACTTCCTTCAGCTTCATGGAAAGAGCCTCTGTCTTTTGTTGGTAATCTGCACTATCTCCACAGTCTTCCAGTAAAGAAAGGACCTTTTGTTCAATCTCTGATAACCTCACCTAGAAGGGATAGCAGATAATTATTCATTCTTAGAAGTACAACACTCCTTTCCTGATAACATTCTGAAGTCAATGCTCACACTTCTCCTGTCTGAAAGGAATAGAAACATACAGACAGAAAGAAAAATAGCTGTAGTCCCCCACCTAGGCTTTCTCTAAGATAATCTCTTTTTATTTCAAACAATTAAATAAATTTTATACAGAGTTGGTTGTAAAACTGTTTCAAACAAGCATCTACAGGAAGTTATATGAACTCAGATATTCAGTAATAAAAGAGGAGAGCAGAAGTGACAGACTCCATTTGAACGTGACCCAGAAGACAACACATCTCAATGGGGGAGACAGAGGCAGTGCACAGACTGCTCACATCACCCTCTGGGAGGAATGGTGCTGAATTACCAACACAGAGCAATGTTCCCATGTGTCAGCCAGGCCATTGGAAACTGCTGGGGTCTGGTTTTTGATTCAAGCTGCTGTGAATCAAAGTGCATCTCTGCATACTTTAAATTGAAGTTTTTAAGGTGAGTGTGGAGATGTGTACCATGTCTTACCTGCAAAGTAATTAACTGTAATAAACTAACTGCTTTACATCATACACCCATATCTAAAGACTGTTCACCCTTGTCCTATGTATATTTTTTTTGTGTAGGTCTTGACTAGGTTGGAAAATCCTCCTTCTCCCCTAAGTTCTCATCTTAACATCAAGCCAGATGGCTTGAACCCAAGAGGAATTGAGCAACTCTTACAGCTGCCCAAAGCCTGCTTGTTTTCACCAGCTGGAACTGCCCTGTTGAGGTCTCTGCTGACACAAACTCTGAATGGAATCCAGACATTTAGATGCATTCAGGATCCTAATTCCCAGAGAGTTCAGCACCTGAGCACTTGGCTGAATCACAGCCTAAACCCAGAGGCACTACTTGGTATAGACTCAGTTCCTATTAAAAAAGAAAAACAACACCCAAAACAACAACAAAACAGGTGGAAATGTCTCCTAGTAATTTAAAATGGGGACATTTTGGTATTGGCTCCTTTATGGTGAGTGAAATCTGTTGCTTTAGGTAGACTCAGTGCTTGAAGCAAACTGGCACACCAGACTGGCATCACAGGGAGCTTCAGAGTGGTGTGCCTGCATTTTTGTTTCAATCTGCACATGCTGCATGCCAGGACTGCCTCCCACCCAGCCCCTCATGCCAGTTCTGTTTTCCTCCTCCTATTTTCACCAACAGGTACCACCCACTCCTTTTGTTCCACTGCCATGGGACAAAAGGCTGCCAGATGATTATTGCAGTAGGTCCAAACATCATCACTGAGGGCAGGGGAAATGCTCCATCTTTCTACCTATGCTGGCAGCTTGCAGCAAAAAGTACAAAAGTAGAATTTACCAGCTTGGAAACTCTTATACCAGTCTTTTAAATCACTCTCACAGAAACAGAGTGAAACTGTCAAGAGAAAAAAAAACCTCTTTTGTTTCAAGCTGATTTATTGTGATTGAGACCAATTAAAAATTGCCTTTTAATAGAGGATTTAAACCATACTGAGCCATGTTTTTGAAACCAATCCAAAGAAAAACAAAGCTTTAAAAATACTCCAGAATTCTACCTAAATCCTGTAGATGCATTCAGATCCCAACTCTAGAAATAGGTATTTCAACTAAGTCCTTACAAAGCTGCCCTTGAAACTGAAGCCAAGCAGTCACCTGTTCTGTGCACAGTGTGCTGAAGCTGCTGAAGCAGGGAGAGAAGCAGCAAGCCCAGCTTTTCTGCAGACACACCCCCCAGGGAAGGGCACCTGGTCTGGATGGCAGCAGCAAACTGACAGCTCTGTCTTACCTGGCAATCAGCGAGCTGCGGCTCCACCATCTGCTGCGTTTGGGGGGTCTGAGGGTCTGACCTCAGGGACATTCTAGTTTTGTCTAGCCATTGTTCCAGCTCGGCAACCTGGGCCTGGCACACCAGGAGGATGGATTCTGGCTCAGGCCTCCCGCCATCCAGCGCTTTCCCTGGATTGCCCAGGGCCATGCAGGGCACTGGAGGCGGCTGGGAGTTCTGCAGCAAAGCACATGAAAGAAACGCGGTTAACTCTCTGGTTTGTAGTTTCTTTCCCCTCCCCTTACCTGGGAGAAATTATTAACTTTCACACTCACAAGAGCTTAGAAACAACCCTGCCACCGTGTTCCCAGACTTGGAGGGGGTGGAAAAAAAGGAAAAAAGAAAGAAAAAAGAAAAAAGAAAAAGAAAGGGCAACTCAGCAGCCAGGTAGCCAAGATCTGGTGTAACAGGTTTCCAGGCAGCAATTTGCATTTGCACAGCTATACCTGAGCACACAGGTTATACCTGAGCACACAGGTAATACCAGAGTGCACAGGATGTGAGTGACTCATCATTAACCAGCTCTCCCCTGAGGAGAGATGTTTTTCTGTTGGAGTTATATATAAAAGCAATGCAGTTTGGAGCTGCAAAGCAAGCGTTGGGCAATGCTTACAAAGCTACTTGCGTGTGTCCCAGCTGTCAAATATGCTTTAGTCAGGCTCTAGGTCACCCAGAAATAAAAGGTGTACTTTAAGTATTAAATCTTTTGTAATTCTTCTTATATGCCCTCCTTTAAGAAGGAATATTGCTTTGCACACTTGTGTAATGAGAAGTCCAAAGTGCTTGGAGATAATCAGCAGTTGCTTGGAAGGCTGCAAGGTCTGTATATGCCTCCACTCATGCAAACACTGGAACTCAGTACATAAATAAAGCATAGTACCACAAGAACAATACTTGTATGCTGCCATGGCTCTAGAGCATAAATTCAGGCAACTGAGATGGTCACTGGTAGTGCACAAGCTCCATGTTAAAATGAGATTTGGTTGAAAAAGAAGAGAGCAAAAATGCATCGTTTCAGATATCAATGTCATCATAGAATGGTTGGGGTGGGAAGGGGCCTCTAATGGCCAACTAATCCAACCCCTTGCAATGAGCAGGGGCATATTCCCCTAGGATCAGGTTGCTCAGAGCCCTGTCCAATCTGACCTTGAACATTTCCAGGGATGGGGCATCCACAGCTGCTCTGGGAAACCTGTTTCAGTGCCTCACTACTCACAGAAAAGCCATTCTTCCTAATAACCAACCTAAATTTACTCTCTTTAAGTTTAGAACCATTACTCCTTGTCTTATCCCTGCACACTCTCATAATTTGTCCACTTGGCCAAAAGCCACATCCTCTGCATGCACCAGAAAAGATGTGGTGACCCAGATGGAGCTCCCACAAAATAATGCAGCCATCCAGGTCTGGGGCTGCAGGGAGTGCCAGAGCCAGGCAGGGACAACAGCTGTGCAAGGTGTGACCAGGTGGACCATCTGCTCAGCGTGGTGAGGTTATGTAAGGAGAAAATCAGAAGGGCCAAAGCCCAACTAGAACTTAATCTAGTTGCTGCTGTAAAACACAACAAAAATGTTACAAATACATCAGCAACAAAAGGAGGGCTAAAGAGAATCTGCACCCTTGACTGGATGCAGGGGAATAGTATCAACAAAAGATGAGGAAAAGGCTGAGGTACTTAATGCCTTCTTTGTCTCAGTTTTTAATAGCAAGACCAACATTGTTATCTGGGTACCCAGCTCTCTAAGCTGGAAGAGAGGGAACAGAATGAAACCTCCATAATTCAAGGCAGAATGGACAACAATCTGCTCTGCCACTCAGACATGCATAAGTCTGTGGGGTTGGATGGGATCCACCCAGGGTACTGAGAGAGCTGGTGGAAGAGCTGTCAGTCCACTTTCAATCATTTACCAGGAGTCCTGGATAATGAGAGAGGCTGAGGGGAGACATTACTGCTCTCTACAGGTACCTCAAAGGAGGTTGTAGTGAGGTGGGGGCTGGTCTTCTCTCCCAGACAAGGGACAGGACCAGAGGAAATGGCCTCAAAGTTGCCCCAGAGGAGGTTTAGACTGGATATTGGAAACTTTTCTTCACTGAAAGGGTGGTCAGGCATTGGAACAGGCTGTCCAGGGAGGTATCACCATCACTGCAAGTGTTCAAAGAACACGTAGCTGTGGCACTTAGGGACATGGTTTAGTGGTGAACATGGTGGTGCTGGGTTAACAACTGGAATCAACAATCTTAGCGGTCTCTCCCAACTTTAACAATTCCAGGATTCTGTGAAGCTGCTCTATCACCAGTGTGTTGCTCCTGGCCCTCCTGAAGCATTCATGTCTCCATCCTTTTGTGTATCACCCACAGGCTGCTGCACACTCCTCCCTTGGCCTCTGCCTGCCTTCCACAAAGCAGCAACATATGAGTGTCAAACTCCTTAACTTCTCCTTCAATTGCCACTAAAGATCCTATAGCTGATGTATGTTTACATCACTTGAACCCCTCCATTCATGCCTGTACGAATGCCAACAGCTCATTTCCTGAAAATACTTCACTTTGTTCCCCAACAAATTGCATTTTCAGGGAACAAATCAAAATTGATTGTCACCAAAAGCAGCAATATGAAGAGAACCACAAAGGGTTGCAGGTATACACCATATCACACTGCAACAACTCCAGCAGCACAACACAACAGAACAGGGTCTCTGCCCACGAGGCAGGTCATACAACACACTCAGAAGGTCACCTTGTTCAGCGGCTTCAGGCCTTTAACTCACCATAGCCTGGCTACCAACACCTGTACCAGGGCCTTCAGTGCTCTCCAAAGTTTGCACAGATGTTTCTTCATTGTGTTTACCGTGTGTTTCAATTATTACATCCTCATCCTGTAGAGACAGGTAACAGTGGAAATATTTGTATCATTCTTAGTGGAGATGTGGCACTTCAGGATGGTTAGTGGTGGATCTGGTAGTGTTAGATTTACAGTTGGACTCCCTGATATTAAAAGTCTTTTCCAACCCAAATGATTCTATAATCCATTGTCTTGTTGTGCTAGAGAAGTCTCAAAGAGCAGCAGCCACCCAACCTATCATGGTCTTGGCCCAGAAGTACTCACAGGGAGTGGTTTTGTTATGCCTATAACACCAGTGTAGAGAAACAAACAACTCCACCTATCACAACATTATTGAGACACCAAGAAGAACAGACAGAATGGAACCAAAATTGTAGCTTGATGGGGTGTCTTAGATGTTGATTTTCTCATGTACCAAGAGAAGTAATTCCACAAATCACTCCTCGTATTTTAGTGACTTTCCAGGAATCAGTGAAACAAATTGCTGCTGCTAAATATGCATTTCTATCTTGGGGGTTTTGTACAGCTAAAAGGATTTAGAATAATAGAATCATTTAGACTTGAAAAGACTCTTTAGGTCACTTGTCCAACCAATATGTGCAACAGAAAAAGATATTTTAAATGGCAAGATTTAGTGTGATATGGAGGATATGAATAAGGCAATCTTGTCCTGTATTTCTACAATTCTCTTGCTTTGCAAACTTCAGCAATACCTGGGACAGAGCTTTTCCACAAAGAAGAGTTCCCATCCCCATGGAGATAAACCTGAGTGCATTACCTGAACAATGCCATCTGACAAGGTACCAGAAGACCAAGAGGTTGCACTGTCTTCCTTGTGCCTCTCATGATCTCTTTCTGAAGGCCAAAAGCTTCCATCTTTCTCTGTGGTTGTACTTCCCTTTGAAAGCAGTAACAGCTCAGCTTTAGCTTGTGAACAGGAAGGTCACATATTCTTTCAGGCAGTGTAAAATACCGCAAACTTCCAGTAACACTGTGCCCCATTTCTGCCTTGTTTATCTATTTTATTTCCCAGATCCCTCTTCTCCCCTTACTCTATAGGTCTGCTGCAAGATGAATGGCAGCTGGATGACACTCATAGTTTCCTCTAGGGACCTCAGAATATTCTCATTTTTTCAATTATTTCAAAAATAAATTTAAAAAAACTAACAAAGAAATAATCTTTCTGTCCTGTCCCCTAGGAAGTCCTGCACATAAAAAAAGCTTCACCAGTGAAGGTGCAGCATCAGAAACCTTGAAACTGAAGTGCTTGGATCAGAGTAGTGAGGCACCACCTCTATCCAAGCTGTTTGGACTTCTCTGCACTGTCTAGCCAGGGAGAGTTTTTTTTCCCCAAAAGCAGTTAGTATCATCATGAATCTTTATTCCCAGCTTCAGTTCACCTGGGCACTCAATTCAGACTCCACAGATGCAGAGCAAGGTGTTGGGCAGTGTCTCCCAGTTTCTCCCACTCTCCCAGAAATCTCTCCTCTTTTCAGCCTTATTCCCAATAACCTGATCACGGCCTTTTTTGTTTAAGCTCAAACCTACAAATAATTTTTGTTGTTTCTTTTACATTTTAGCATTTCAGAGGCTGTCTAACTTTCTCAGAAGCCCAACTACACATATAAACAAAGGTATTTAGGCCCCTATTTTGCCACTAACACTTCCATAAAGATCAGATGACTGTATAAATAAGCAATGCTGCCAAAAGTAGGATCACACCTCTCAGAATGAGGCGCTGTGTAATACTGGCACTGGAATATGAGTGCACTGGGTTGAGTGCAATTTCTTTGTATCCTGAAGTGATAAAAGATATTTTCATATATTCTGAAATATTTCAGATTTACACATTTTTCGTGATCTGTCCACTACCAAAATCTTCCATCTTACATACACAGCTGTATATATAAGATATATACTGAACTCACCTTGCTGTGGGAAGAATAGTCTTCTGATTCTTCATCTAAGGAAGGTAGAAGAGATACCACTCCTCTTTTTTTCAACTACATAAATACACATAAAGAGACAACCCAATTAACCATGACAAGAACAGTAAACCAAAAGGAAGTTACTAACTGGGGTTCATTTTTGGAAAAGCACTGAACATCTGGCACCCTACATTAAAGAAATTGAAAGCTCCAGGTATTCAGCATCTCTGAAAACTGGGACTTGATGCCATTTAGTTTAACCATCCCAGCTATAACAAGCACAAATATCATTTTGCTCCATAAAAATAATTTCTTCAAAATCTCAGAATAACTGATTATCAAGAAAACTCCACATGGAACATTTTGCTGTTGATTGTTGATGCAAACTTCATGTTGAAACTTCTCATAAAACAAAATAACCCCAGACACACCTCCCCTGCCTTCTCCTAGAAATGCATCACACTTAATCCTTTTGGGGCCATTCAGAGGCACAGAGGGGAGGAGAAACGGTATTGATTCACAGCTGCAGGGGTGCTCCTCTCTCACATGCCACTCCTCTGGGAGGAAAAAGGATTATTTACCTTCCCTCTTTGGCTCTCAGGTAAATGATCACTTACCTGCTGACCAGAAACATCAGTCCCAATCAAGTCACTCTGTGCTAACACAGAGATTGTAGATTCATCTGCAGAGTCAGGCACTTCTTGCTGTAAGCGCTGGTGAAGCTCAGACATGGAATTCTTCATCCTGGTGAGGATATCTTCCTTTCTTTGGCACAGCTTTACAATCTCTTCTTTTACAGCTTCCAGTTCTCCCTAGGGAGCAACAACATCTGTAAGGATCCATTATTCTTACTTAATCAAACAGTAATGTAACAGATGAAACCAGCGGTGCATCTTACTGGGACTGGGGCTATTTTCCCTTTTTCCTTTTTCAAGGCATTGGGACAGTTCCCCATTGTCACTGCAGGAGTTGTCCAGATACATGAAAAGAGCAGCAGCAAATTCAGCTCAGGACAGCACTTGCCACTTGTAATGCAGAAGTCAGTAGTCTGGAAGGAAATGTGGCAGGCTGGAACTAATTCCAAGTAGCTCCTGCATACCCATGGGAACACGAGTTTCCTTGAGGACAAAGGGAATGCAGATGGGTTACATTACTCTGTGTGTCAGAGCAGGTGATGTTAACTTCCAACTACCTTCCCTGGAAACACTTAGGACAGCCTTGATGAAGGCAAAGTCAGCAGTAAGGGATACCTCAGGGCTGTGTCTTTGGTAGAGCTAAAGAAAGGAAACAGATCATTTGGTGGGTTTTAGGGACATATCTAGGGCCAAAATGATCCCATGTCTTTGAATGTGATACTGGGAGGGTCCCCCACAAAGTACAAGGAAAATATTTAATGTTCTGCAGGGACTAAACAATAATCCAAGTAACTCTACACTAACAAAGGGGGAAACAAATCTGTCTTTGTCTCCTTCCTGGCCACAAGTACCCCAGCCAGTATTCTGCTCTTAGAATTTTCTGCTAGGGCTTTCCTTAACACCCAGCCTTCAGGTGAGCAAAGAAAGCAGAGCAAATAACAGAGTAAGACAGGGCAAGGAATAAATTGCCTTATTCTCTTCATTAAGGAAAGTGCCAAAGCTCTTTGAAGCATTGCTGCTTGCTTGGAAAACCAAACCCTGCCTAAATATCCCATTACACACTGGGCTCAGTTGATCAGAGCAAGCTTTGATGCTGGGCCTGAAATCAGAACAGCAATGACTCCCCATCATGCCCTGTCATTAATGATGTTATGCAAGTAAAAACCTGTGACAGATGAAAGCAGTGAGACTGCTGGTTCTGTCTTGACTACAGCTTATTCTGTTAACAGCTCCAGCGTGGTGGCACGACAGGGAAGGTGGAGGCAGGAACTCCAGCAAATTTTTAAAGGACATGGGAACTCTGCTCAGACATGGATGTGTTTTTCACACTCAAAACCACAAGATAAAATCTTGCAAAAGTAGAGGCAAGAAAATGTCATTGGAATGAAGAAACAGTCATCCATGACAATTTGGCATTTATAAATGTCCACTAAGAACAGTGTATCTGTTTGTTTCATTGCAGCAAGTGACTTTCCAGCATACATTTACCAACTACTGTTTTGCAAATTGATTAATTAATTAGCCATAACTTCCTCAGAAACCAAATCTTTATTAACATCACTTCTTTATCTGAAACCTCTCCATAAGATGGCCAATTCCATTGCCCACTGCTGTACATGCAGCACTTCAGTTCTGAAAGGGGCTTCCTGCTAAAACTAGAGCTAATTAAACAGAAAATCCTACACTCAAAGACAAAAACAAGTAAGAATCAGGAAATGAGTCATGCTTAGTACTACATCAAGCCTCCAGCACTCAACCAGCTGACAGCAGAGCAGCCATGTACTTAGGAGCCTACTGAGTGATTATAGTTATTAGGCAAGTACAATGTAAGTGTATTAACTTTATTGTGACTGACTGGAAAAAGCTGAGCATTTCAGAGGCAATTTATAATCAGTTATTACATTTAATTAGTAATTTCCTGACTTCTGCAGTGCTATCCTTAAAACACATCTTATTTTTGCATTAACAAATTAATTCATCCATTACAGAAAGCTGCTGGCTGCAGGGAGAAAAGCAACACATGTTTATCAAACACAGTGTGGTAGCAAGGATGAGAAAAGGAGCCTAAGGAATCTAACCCTAACCAGAATCCCCAAAAGTACAATTACACAGTCAGCAAGGGACTCAATTGCCTCCTTATGCACTATCCCCAGTTGCTATCTCAGGAAAATGAGCAGGATGCTGAGCACAGGTCAGTTATCAGAGCTGCATATTGTTTCACCAAAACAGCTGCCAGCTGTCATGAAAACAGCACTCAATTTTTCTTAGAAATTCATATAGGTTTAGATGACGCATCAAAATCAATAAGGAGTATATTATGAAAGATAAACCCAACTTGCAAACTAATATTAACTGTAATTAATTGCATGGTCACACTATGGCATTCAATTGCCTGCTTGACTCTGGTGGGGAAGGTAAGCACATTGCTGTTTCTCAGTGCTCTGCATCATCAGGTATTGCTAGTTAGGACAAGTAAAACATATGAGAGAGAAAACAACCAAACCCACCTCTGGACAATGAGTCTTCTGAGCCTGAGGTTGATCTTCATGTGATATTTCAACCAAGTTGTTCTTTAAGAGTTGTTTCAACTTTTCAATTTCTTGCTCACATTCTTCTGTTTTCTTTACAGTTTCCTGTGGAACAGTAATCTTCATAAATAATTTTGAATTAAGGAGTACAGAAACAAACCATTCAGTATTGCAGCGAAGTTGAACTGTAGTGAAGCTTCCTTTTTATCTGCAGTTACCTGTAACAGAAACTGTGTTTTTCTGCTAACTTTGCACAACCTCATTTATCCTCACTGAGTTTATTATTCACTTGATAAAGACAAACAAACTGCTCTACCCACCAGTCGAAGTCTGGTGGAATATTCTGCCTAGGAGTACATCTTTGCTTACTCCAGAGCAGAACTATGAATTTGGCTATAAAATGGAAATGGAGCACATTTCATCACATTTGTTACAATTTAAAAAAGGTGGGGGGAAAAAAGAGAAATTACAGGGTTTCATACAGAGGTAGAAATCCTACCTGCTTTTTACTCCTGCTCAAGTCTTTATTGCCAGCTAGTTCTGCACTGACCAAAAATGAACTGTGCTGTACACCAGGCAGACACTGCACCTCAAGAGGATAAGCCAACTGCAGTATCTGACAATTTGAATACTCCCCATAACAATGGTAAATATTCCCACCATGTGAACTTCCTCTTCTTACATGGCTTGTAGGCAAACATATCATATGTTATAAACAGCCAAATTCACTTTTACTCATTTGACAGCAACAGCAAAATCTCATCAACCCCCAGGCTTGGCTGTCCATGCAGATATGGGCAATCTCCCCACACACTTGTATTTGTCAGTCACAGCCTGTCATGATGTCTCAGGTAATTAGGAAATTGTTGTATCTACAAATCAGAATACTTGATGAAAACACTGAATATGCACAGCACTTGGTGCCTCTGTTTTCTGACCCACAGGCTGAGAACCAAAGACTACCCAAGGACTGTTTCTCAGGTGTCTGTGAAAGGTAATGAAGAAACAATGAAGGCAACAGGCTTGAACTCACTCTGCTGATGGCAGCACCTCAACGACCTGACTGGCCACAAATCTCACTGCAAAGTCTGCATAGACTCTGCCTTTCAGAACAAAGTCTCTCCTGCTAAGAACATAACAGTGCCATTTCTTGAGTCACTTCCTCAGAGAAACCCTCCCTCTCAAGAAAATGCAGACTAATAATATTCTAAACAATCATTATTTTACTTATAGGTTTTAAAAGTAAGAAAAACTATTTTCCTTAATTATAAAAAGAAAGACAAATTGAAGAGTAAGATAGTTAATTGTGGTCTACAATCTTAGTGCCTTAACTGAAGAATCAGAGGAGAAAAAACCCCAGAATGTTTTCTCTTGCTCAGTTTTAATGAAAAAGACCTTCTAAAAGGGAGATTGCTCTTACTCGTACCCACACCTTCACTTCCATATGAATAGGAGTGTTTAGTTAAGTGAGTACTACCTCAAATTTCCTTAACTAAAGAATATGAGTATTTTGTATATAGACTCCAATGTCTTCTGACATGGCCAAAGTGTGATAAAGTCACTTGTCTGAAGATAACTCATCTGTTCCCTGCCTTCCACTCAGGGACAAGAAAATCTGATTTTATCCTTTATCCAATGCACCAAATTGTGCCATGTATGTATTAACGAATCTCCTCTTACA
>JAWWLZ010000172.1:57096579-57114935 GCA_035041345.1 Poliocrania exsul
CTTGCATCTACCTTGTTTAAGATGGCAGTCCTGCGCTCTGCAAGCTGTGAGACCTGCTGGTACTGCTGCAGGGGGGTCACCAAGATATCCATCAACTCCTGGGCATGGCAGGAATTCTGCTCCACTATATCCTGCACTTCTGCATCCAGCTCATTGAGTTTGTAATGCCAAAGATCCAGCATATCCCAGATTTGCTGCATGAGGAGAAAAAGGAAGTGTAATATCAGGTCAGACTCAAAGAGAACAGCAGCACTGTTTGTTCTTCATGTGGGGCATGTGGAATTGCAAAGATTTCAGAACTGATAATGATGAGAACAGAACACTCTGCATCTACTGAAGCGATTCACAGTTGAAAAAATGATGTATTTTCCTGTGAGAAAGTATTGGTAAATATTCACCAGCTAAATACTTGCTTGTACTTCTCCTTTTACAGACACAAAATGAATGGAAGATCACTTTTTGCTAAGCCAGGCTCTGTAGAACCAACCAAACATCTTTTAACACCCACAGGGGTTTTTTTTGGCAAGATTACCTTCTGAACTTCTTTGGCTTTTGCAATGTTTTCACTCTTCTGTTGCAACATCTTTTCAATGGCTTGCAGGCCATTGTTAATAGTTTCTGCTTTGCTTTTCAGCACATACTGAGGAGAGCTCTGCAAGAATTCAGAGGTAACCTGTCAGAGCAAAGGGAAAACAATCAGGGAGATTACAAAGATCTGCTTGTTTCTATGCACCACCTCACCACAAAAATTCAAATTATTTTTATGTTTCTCTTGATAAGTCACATAAAACACAGGAATGGAATTATATTTGCAGGGAGAAGCATCAGCATGAGCAGATTCAATGTCTAGAAGCTGTTCAGTAATTTATTCTCATTAAAAAAATGACTGGCTCAGAAAAGCAATCCCTGAGGAAACCAGCAACGAAATGCTGCAGCTCCCTCGGTGCCAGGGAACTCCTGCCCCTGTTCTCTTCCCCAATAGAGGCTGATGCTGCTGCACTGTGGAAAGGGACACATTGAGAATTATGCTGTAAGAAACCCAGAGTGACACCTTTACGTCTCAGCTGACTGCTATGACTCCCATGTAGCAAATTAGGGAAAAGTACATCAATGTACAGTGAATTTCTAAATATAAACTTAAGAGACTTATTACTAAAAAAAAGAGCTCTGAGGCCCATCAAGTATACAGAACTTAATTTCACACTGCAGAACTCCATAGGAATGAAAAATTGGTACACTGAAGGGCCTGATTATCCATGTAAAGAGAAAAGTGTCTTCAGTAAGCAAAGGTGAGTAACTGCCTGAGCACAGGACTGAGCAACACAATGTGATACCAGGTTCTTAAGGACTACATGAAGTGCAGGGAGTGGCACAGTCCTTGCTTTTAGCCCACAATGACATCTTTCCTTACTAAACCCTCCCAGCTGCTGGGGTCAGCCAAGCACCAGGGAATTGTTAAATTGGGGGAAATCCTTTGTGTGCTGCAGCCCTTGGGTTTAGGGGGCACTGAACAGTTTTATGCTACCTTGATGTAAAATATTTTTAATTTAGTAGTTATTCTGGTTCAAAGCTCCTAATACTGAAATACTTTAGCCTTGTTATGGGAAGAGGAACTGAAATAATTTTTAGTTAATAAATGATCTATTTAAATTTCTTAATTTTATTAACATTATTTATATATGCCAACATAAGACCACTGTAAAAGCAGCCATAGTAAGATGTTGTATTGATAAAATTGCATTAATCAAAATAAACATACAGCAAAAAGAACTACACCCTCTCAAATACTCATGTAAAAAAAGTGCTCCTCTCAAATACTCATGCTTATACAAAAGAAGCTATGAAGTCCAGTCTGTGCTTAGTACCTGAGACTCCTGGGAAAAGGAATTCAGGCTGTAATCACTAAACACTTGACCATTACCCTGTAGTTTACAAAACATGAAAAATTCTCAGTGGTTGTAGCATCAGTTTCCAAAATAGAAGAGAATTGTGTATGAGTGATGTGACACAGCTGGAAATAAGAAAGCAGATCAAGCATTGACTTCATATATTTCCTCAGAAAAAAAAATGCTGCATCTGTCAGTGCTCTGGTAATCAGAAGGGCAGGATTTTAGTTTCAAAAATTCTTATTGGGATAAATTTATTGTTTGTGGCAATTTATTTACATTGTTTGGTTAGCAGATTTAGAAGAAAGAGGAATGTCATTAAAGTATGAGAAGTTAATTTAACATATGCTGGTATCTTCTAGTATGTAACTAAACTGACCTCCAGTTCCACTAGGATTTCTTTTATCTCCTAAATGCATTTGGAAAAATTTCAAGGTAGTTTATATTGTTTTCCAATACCTAAATGTGAAAAGCAAATGTGAAAAGTCCAATTCTTTCACTCCAACATGTGATGTGTGCATTGGGGTTAACTTTTATCTCAGTAAATGAAACAGTAATCAACAAACGAAACCCCAAAGCACAAATACTGTTTTACTTCCCTTCTCTCTCCTACCCAGTTGTTGGTTCTGAAAAGATGGTTTAATTTTGAAATAGAAACTATAAAGTTAACCAAATTAATAAGCTGTAGTTCATATGCTGCTAATTTAATGCCACATAAAATGAATGATGTAATAGACACTAGCAAGTAACCAGGTTTCAAAGCTGTTTTATTAAAACTTCAAATTTTATCAAATTAACTGAGATTTAGCCTTTAAAATTAGCATTAAACATAATTACTTCTGAAATAAAAGAAGTGAAAGCTTTTGTTTTCTTTTTAAAAGTAATGCAAATGAATTTTAAAAAATGGTAATAACACCAGTCCAAAATTTAACCCCAAACTTACAGTATTACTCCATATCCTTATTTTTGCTTACATTTAACAGTTTATACCCCCTGAAGATAGAAAAAAATTGCAGAAAAACCCTCTCTAATGCAATGTTATTTAGTTATTTAAATTCCCTGCCTGCTTTTAAAGGAAGGCATCCATGTCCCAAGGGGTGGTCAAATGAACTGTGCCACGATACCCTACTGTGTGTGAAACAGGATTTTTTCCATGTGAATTGCAAAGTCCTTTTTTAACCCAGTTTTGAAAATATATTCTCAGTTAAGCCATGCAAACTTCCCAGTCAACTTTGGCTACAAGTTCACAGTTTAAGAATGAGAATGGATAGAAAACAGCACCCATAGGGTATTAAAACTTGATTGCTAAACTTTCTGCCATGTCCTATTTTAATGGAAAAGAAAAATGTTATATTCACACAGCTTACTGTAAGGATATTTTTTAAAAGGAGACAGTTAACATGAGGAATCTTTCCTATTCCTAAACTTCCACTGAGAAAAAAATGCAAGCAAAAATAATCAAACGTTTCAAGTTGAAATTTAGTTACAATTTATGGTTGCATTCATCAAATACTGCTATACTTATTTACACGTTGCTAAAAGATAAGTATGAAAACTACACCAACAGTTACCTTCTCTTCCAGGTCTTGCAATACTTTCTTGCAGTCCTCCAGCTGTGTTTCGATCTCTGCAGGAACTATTGTATACATTTCTGAATACTTGATCCGGAGTTTCTCCATGATATCCTTTAGAGCTTGACTTTCTCTACCAATCACATTCTGAAGCTCCTACAAATTGAAGAATAACTTCAGCCGTTTTACCCACTTTTTACTGAGTGCATGTGTGTATATGTACATATAAGTGTGTGTATATATATATATACACACACACACACACACACATACATAGTGTGTTTTGTATTTCCTACAATGATTGTGGTTTGGAAAAGTGGATTTTGGGATATGAAATCTAATTTGACTACCTCTGCAAGCACATAAACTTTAAGAAATACGCACTCATTTCATCAAATGATGCTTTTCAATCTGTAGGAATTAATTAAACTCGATACTGGTCCACGTCGGGCAACTGACGCACTGATGCTCATTGACAGCCTCAGCTAAGGAACCATTTGAAGTGCTCCTATGACTAAATGTTAACCTTTGTGCTCCTCCCTTTTGCCAAAAGTGCATTTTCCCTTTGAAAGACGTTTAATAGCCAACGTGCACTCCTTCATTATTATAAACAACACAAAGGCTACAAAAAGCAACAGTTTTCAGGCTGAAGTGTCTGCTTTCAGGCAATTACGCAGAGCAGCACAGCAGGCTCCTTTCACAACAGTAGTTTCCAGTTCTGCATGAAGAATGTAGGTTTTATGAGATAAAAGAAACTTGAACAACTGTCTACAGCCTGTGGCCTAGAAAGAAAATCCGATCTAAGTCCTCTTGCAGAAAGAATGAAGAAACCCATTTGTTTTGGAGGTTTTCTAGAATTTCAAGTTGGAAAGTTCTGTTTGCTTGCTTTATGGTTCCTTCCCCAATGCTCAGCTGTTTGAGAAACTCAAATGTTAACCCATGTTTTGGGGTGGAAATGATCTAAAGCTTCTACCAGGCAACGAAAGACATTAAAATTAACTGCATTTTCTTTTTCAATAAGGAGGAATGGTAATCCATTCACTCCCCGTCACCCCTTGGGAATCTCTTCCCTTACACAAGTAAAACACACAGAAGAAAGATGTAAGAGACTGAGATTGATTTATTTCCTGTCATCCCACAACAGCTGGGTCTGGTATTAAAAAAAACCCCTCAAAACCACAAAACAGCTGTGTGCCTCATTCTCTCATGGAGAAGGCTGCTGTTGTCAAATGGCCCAAGTAAGATTGTGCAACATTTACAGGAGGTTTTTGATCAAAATGAAAAAATCATTATAGCAATATAAACACAATAAGGCCACATAAAAGAAATATAGTTAAAATAATAAATAGATAAAAACACATTTGGGGGCTGTTAGGAATAACAGCATTTCATGAAGTCAAGGAATGACAGAAATGCATGGTCTGCCACTGAGTGCTGGTGGCTGCTGAAAGACACTGGTCTTGATCACATCTTGATTTCTAAAAATCATTTACCAGGTTAACCCCCAATATGGGACATCAAATGCAGAGCACCTGAAGCTGCCCTGGCTAGATATGCAGAGGTGGAAAGGGTGCAGGATGTACAATAAGCAGTCCTTCCTAAAAGGTTTGCAACTGGATTGAATTCTATGCAATTTGGAAATATTTCTGTGCCTGCTTACTGATCCATGCAGAGGGAAGGGAACACAAACCAGGGATATGGCAGGGCCAGTCATGTTCTGCTGGGCCAGGTTCATTCTCTTAACTCAATGTGCATATACCTTGCCACTGATTTTATTTGGTGCAAGTTGAAGCTCCAGCATAAACCAGAAGATATTGCAAACATCCCCACACAACAACAGAGCCGTTACCAACCTCCAGCTGTTCTGCCTTTCCATCAGCATCTTGCAGTAACACAGATGCAGCATTCTGTAATGCATTTGTCACAGCACCTATTTCTTCAGTGACCTTGTTCCTCTCCTGAATCTCAGCTTTCACAGAATCCTTATGGTCTTGAGCCTTTTCATACAACCTATGAAAGATTGCCAGAAAGAACACATTAAGTTTTAGACTCTACACTAAGTAGGAGCAAAGAGTATGCTTAATACAGATACTTTAGAGATATATATCCAGAATCACATTTGTCTGTACTTTAGAAATATATATATATCACATCTGTACTTTAGGAATATATTATGCAAAACCTCTGAGTTTGTCATTTATTGTCTCAGTTTCTTCAAACTGAGTCTTTAGATATTGCCAAACAAAGTACATTTGGTAGCCCAAATCAGATAGCAGGCAAATTTAAACAGCAAACAGAGGTCAAGTTCTCAGAGTCTGAAGATGCTGACAGAGCAGATGTTCACAAAGATGCCTGTGCCCAAAGGCAGACACAGAGAAGGGCAAGTACAATCACAAATTTGCAAAAAAATGTTTAGGGTGAATTTTAGACATTGGCACTCACCAAGTAAGGCAAAAGTTGCATTGTTGCAAAGAGCACAGGGTCTGGTTTTCCAAGGAGTGGAAGACCCACACATCTCACTGAAGCTTACAAGGACTTGGAACCTGCAAAACTGACTATCATTCCTACTGCACTTGAACACAAATTGCAGCTCACAAGTGATGTGTCCAGGGTCATGCCTTCTCCCTAAATAATATCCCACATGCCCATGCTGCAGACAGCAGGTGGGTTAGATGGAGCATTGCTCTGACCCAGTAAAGCATTCACTGTCCTTTTAACTGCACTACAGATTTTCCATATCCTTTAATATCCAATGAAATACTGTGCTTATAGATAGTCCTGTGTCATACCTTCAACAGAGATCTCACCCCACTTACTTTGTACAGCGATCCTGCATTGCCTTTATCTCACACAGGGCAGGAAGGGCAGCGTCTGCCTCAGTGTTTGCAGGTGCATTCAGGATGTTTCTTATCCGGTGAAGAAGCAAGAGTAAGAGGAGCTGTTGCTGGTTGATGTTCTCTTCAAAGG
This sequence comes from Poliocrania exsul, assembly GCA_035041345.1. NCBI lineage: Eukaryota > Metazoa > Chordata > Aves > Passeriformes > Thamnophilidae > Poliocrania > Poliocrania exsul. The sequence continues at coordinate 57,103,004 of JAWWLZ010000172.1, forward strand.
AGTTCACAAAATCTAGTAATTCTACCAGTTCCTCTCTGGTGGCCTTTTCTTTCTCTTTAAGGCTTTCTGGCTGTTCTTCCTGGAGCTTATCAAGAATGATTGTTTCTCGTTCCAGCTAAGTAAACACCAGGACAAAGCATTAGATAAAGTGTGTTTTTCCTCCATCACCTTAAGTTACACTGTTCATTTACTCACACGGGTGACTGAGCACTGGGAATTACATAGCCAGAGCTTGAACCTCTGGAGTGTTCCAGAACACTCAGGTTTGCTTCAACAAGGCACGTAACCCTATGCAGAGTTGTTCTGGGTTCAGAGAATTAGTACTGTAAATATCCCCACCATTTTTCACTCTGGGTTCAAGAAAGATGGGGATAAATAACAGATCATTGGGTAGGAAATTATGTTCTGCACTGATCTCAGCCCTTTTCAGGCCATTTTAGTGACAGCCCCATACCAACCACATTTCCCCAAGCTTGAAGACATTGAGTAACTCACCTCTTCATTGATGAATTTCCATTCCTGCTTTAGTTCTTCACAGTTGATTTCCAGCCCTTTTGCTGCCTCAAGCAAACCCAGCCAGTTTTCCCACAGCACTGTTACAATCCTGCCCAGGGCCCTGTCCCCTCCTCTGTGTAACCTCATCAGCTCTCCAGAGATCTGCCTCAGCTTCACAAGATCCTCTTCAGCCGAGTCAATGTTGGAGACTAAAATCTTACAGGAAAAACAAATACACAAATAAATCAAGTGCTACAGTCAGAAGCATTAATGAAGTATTCAGTAACACAATTAGGATCCTCTAACAGAATGGCAATCATTCCACTAAGCTGGTTAAATACAATTGTGAAGAGAGAATTCTGTTGACTAAGAAAGATGAGGTAAATAAAACAGAAGAACACTGTGCCCAGGCAATTAGGTTGCTCTTTCTGGTTATCTGGAAGGGAAGGGAAATGTGTAGGATTTTGAGATACATAAAATAACAAGCCTGTAATATGAGTACTAAAGGAGAAGGCAGCAAAGAAGTCTGTTATAGCACAGGTCTGGTGGGGAGGCAGCAAGACAGTCCTGAGTGGGGAAACTGGAAATTCTCTGGTTTTCACTTCTGAGGGAAAACAACAGCAATGTTAGAAATCTGATCAGTCCTGGTCCTGCAAAGGAGAAATAAGGGATCTGAACCCAAATGCAACACAAGCCTAAGGACACATAATATTTAATTCCTATAGCAGTAAGATACACTCATTTCACATGGTCTATCATAATCCAGTCTTTTTGTAGGTACATAAAATACTCTGTGTTTTTTATATATAAATACAGGATAAAGAATTTCACTCTTTTCTGCTATGGTGTGCATAGCTGCATTAGTTTTGCACGAGCTTTTCAAGTTCTTCAAAGCTTCTCTTACCTTGCTTTCTTCTAAGTGCTCCAAAGCTTCTTTGTAAGACATTGGAATTTTAGACAAAGACTGTCTAAGCATCTTTTCCAGTTTCTGAAGATTATCACACACTTTATCTTTGGTTTTTGTGTAGCTTTTGTATTTTTCAGAATACCTGTAAGATACCATTAATTGATCAATTAAAATTTGTTGTTGTTGCTCCTCTCTCCAACCATAATGCCCACAAGAATAAAAATTTAAATTAAAAAGTCCTAAGAACTAGTAGTCCTTACTATTTTGCAAGTTATTATCAATTAGCATTTGTTAGGCAATTCAGGTCCAATACCCAAGATATTTTAGAGGTGAAGGTATAAATGTCCCAGAGGCAAGTATAGGTATGTGTATCCTTTTATCAGCTGTGGAGCTGCTCAGAAGAATTGCATGTCTTGGTCTAAGTTTCCATCCTCCTCAGACATACCCAAAAATTAGTTCCCAGTTTGTAACACACATTTTATTGTTCCTATGATGTATAGTCTGTACAATTACAATTTTTTTTCCATATCTTATAATCTCTTTTCTATTACCAAAGTATTTAGTCATTCAATTCTTTGATTACAAGAGCAGATTTTAAGGTTATGTTCAATAGGACCAGAGGCACTGGATCACAAGCAAGCAGTTTAAAATTCCCTTATCTCCCAAACTTTTTCTGTATATGTATCTGAAGACCCTTCAGAATTCTTTTGTACCTGAAGGAACAAAAATAAAGCCTGTGTCTTGTTTGAGCCTCACTTTCTCAAGCCACCAGAATAGCCTGTGGAAGACAGGAATTAGGGTCCCACTGAAAACTATTCTAACCTCCACCAGCACTGAACTAGAGACTGTGGAAATGTGCTTTCTTCTGATTCTGGCACCCCCTGGCCCTCAGTGAAGGCCCCAAATATACTTTTTGAACTACAACAAATGACTGCATTGTAAATTTGTAGCAATATGCCTATTGTGTAGTAATTTTCCTTCCATTACAATCACACCTGGGAACAGCAGGAATGCTTACAGTTCTTTCTACTCAATTACCTGGTTCTACCAGAACAGAAACACCACATTTATTTTCAGCCATGTTTCTCAGGATAAGGTACTTAATCTAGGAGATCTCCTAAACTTACCTATGTTCATCAGCTTCCTTTCTCTGAGCCTTCTTCCTTAATGTCAAACCCTTATTGATCAGTTCTGTTAGAGCATTTTCCAGACATACTTTGTCTTCTGGTTTCACGAGGCTTTTCAGCTGGGAGTGCAGGTCTTCTACATCAGCCTTTGCAGAGTTGAACTCTTCCTGTTTCCACTCTGGGGTATGACAGATCTCCCCTGAGCTGCAGAGCTCTGCTGCAGCAACCTGGGCTTGAGCTTCATAGTCCTCGAGGAAGGTGGCAGCCCTCTGAACAGCCTTGGTATAGAGATCACTGATCCTACATGCCTCCTGTAGAGCACTCTGAAGGCATTAAAAAGACAAAAGAACAATCAAGAAAGGCTGCTGTACTCCTCTGGATCACCAGGTGATCTCAGAATGTCACACTTGGCTGTTTTTGGGACCAATGCTCCCAGAACTGGCCAGAGGAAGGGAGGGAGCAAACATACTGTGCTACCTAAGGTAGTCCAGAGCAGAGCTGGAACCTATGGATTGATTCCTCTCAACCATAGGACAGGGGCAATGCTAACATTGGAATAGTCCATAGAGAAGGATGGCAGGACAGAAGAGGCCTAAGATTCCATCTTGGACATGGCAGGATACATTCCTTTTCAGACAAGGAAAGCCAATGTGTAGATGCTTTATCCTGCCTTATCCAGAGGATACCTCCACTATGACTTGCCAAACTGACTCTTGCTAAACCCTCTTCTTGTTTGTATTTCTACACAGAATGTGTGACTTTGTCAGCTCTTGGATTCCTGCAGGGCAGAGAAACTTTGGCACTGTGCTTCCCACACAATATCCAAGCTGTGATGTACAGCAAACTGGGAAATCTGGTAGCAGGACCATAAATCCACCAGGGATGCTGAGGGCCTCTTCCTGTTATTAGCTGCCACCTCATATTTCCTCATTTGTATCCACTGATCTCTTGGGCAGGCAGAGCACATGTCTTCTTGACCAGGACACAATTTCAGAACCTCTCTGTTGCCACTCTTCTGGTTTCCAACAAACTTATTCCCTACCTCTTGCTCCTTGTATTACCATAAGCAGTTCTCTTCCACTCACGAAGTCTGCCTCCAGACTAATTACATCTTAGCTAGAATTTCCAACTTCTCACATAACAAGTTGAGAAAATTCAGTTTTATTAACTGTCCTTAACATTCCTCATCCCTTTAACAGCATCTGTTCCCATTTGAGTGAACCTTTCCTGACAAAGGCACTGAGAATTGAGCCAATCCTCCAGCAATGCCTTATCAATGCCTTATGCATTTGTGTTAAAGCCTTAGATCCCAGCTGCCTTTCCTTTGCTCACCCTTCCTGATCACATTGGTTTGACCTGTGCTTTACTCTTCTTGATCATTCCCCAACTGGTACGGCTTTTCTTTATAGTAAAAACCAGGAGCTTGGGCTTTTTCATCACTGTGTTACTGTTGAAAATGTTACCTAAAATCAGTCCCAGGAATAATAGGAAGACAACTGCACCCAGTCTCTTCAGCTGAACATTTCAGCACAACCTTTTCCTCCCTCCTCTTGATCATTCTTTTCTTGTCCCAATCTCCACTGATTGATTACAATCAAACTCAACACAACTGATTTGTTTGTATCCTTAGTTTCTGTCATGATTCCCATCATAGCCACCAATGTAGAGACAATCACAGGTCAATTCAGGTATTATAATAAATGAGGACATAAGTCATGAAAATTCAGTCACAGACACCTAATCCAATCATTGGAAAAATACTTCATTTCATTAAATATACTTACAACACGGGCAGCAATGTCTGTCTTGAGTTGTACTTCATGACTTTGCAGCATCTCCAACTTTGTTTCTATACCAGCAGCAAGAGATTTTTCATCTTGATTTTCCCTCTCCTTTTCCATTATACGTTTAACAGTAGAAAAATTTGTTTGCATCATATTCTGAATTGCTTCCCATCGCAGCTTTTCATCCTGCATTGTTTTCATGTCTATCACAAGTGGCTGCTGGAGCTCTAACTGAATATGCTTTATGATGTGCAATATATTTTCTACTTCATTATGGATATCTTCCTTGTTTACACTCTGGAGCCCAGAGACCAAGATTTGAAGAAACTTATTCAATTCCTCAACATCTTTCTCCAGGCTCTTTATTTCTTTCATCTTCGATTCTTTGAATAGTGCATCAAAGACCTCATTTTTGTTTATTTGATTTGCTGCCTCCTGGGTTAAGTACAAGATTTGTTGAACTGTCTGCAGCAGAATCTGTGCAGATATGACATTCTCAGCAGGGGAAGAACTAGAGCTGTCATTTAGGATGTTAGCTTCTTTTCTTACACTGGATGTTACAGTCTGGATTTCATTTAGTAATACTTGAATCTTATCCAATTCCCTAACCACATTCTCAAAGTGTGTTATCTTTCCTTTAATTTCATTTTTTATTTTAGAAAATTCAGCTTGCAACTCATCCAGCTGCAGTGAGTCCCATTTCAGACCTACACATTCAAAAATTTCTTTGTATTTCATTATTTGTGACAAATTGGCTTGAAGAGCCGCTACTTTTCCTTTAAGTGCTTTGCATTTCTCCTTCAATCCCTGCTTGGCACCTACTAATTCATCTTCTTTCAGGTTCATGTCACCATCCTTTAGATCATTAAGGCCCTGCTGCAATGAAGCTATTCCTTCAGCAAACTCTCTGTAGACAGCTACCTTTTTTTCTACTTCATGAATTTTACTCTGAATTTGCCTCTGTGTCTTTCTTGCTCTGTTCCTCAGACTTCTTAACTGATCAATTAAAAATAGTTGTTCAGACAAGCTCAGCTCCCCAGCTGTGACCTGACTCTCTCTGCAGTGGGATGAGATAAGCCCTTCTATTTCCTGTATGTCCTTCAACATCTGCTTTAAGATGGTTTGTTGACTGACTAACTCTGAGCATGTGCTGGTTTGGTTCGTGTCAGATCTGGCAAGCAGCTCAGCATTTCGAAGCTGACAGTGAACTTTGTCTATCTCTGCCATCAGCCTTTGCCTCTCCTCCAGCTGGAGCTCTAGGTGCTGCAATCTTTGAGTGGTTTTTAAAACAAGAGCCTTGTATGAGTTCTGCAATGTTTGTAAAAGGAAGGTCATATCAGAGACCTCCTCTGGCTCCAGGTTGGGAAGGATGTGCTGGAGCCCATAATCCAGCGACAGAATCGCAGGCTCCCTGTTCACAACTTCTGTACTCATGAGCTGACAAGTTCTGATCTGTGATTTGACATCACTGGGGAAAAGTGCTGCTTTCTGATCAAGGTGGGACAGTGAATCTTTGACCCATGAAATATTTTCTTTCAGCCTCTTCATCATTTCATGTTTCATGAGAGCAGGACCCGTGATCTGAGTATCCATTTGAGTCTGTTGCGCTGATAACGCTTCCAATTTGCTCTGCAAATCATGTACAGAGTCCTCCAAAGCCACCTTCTCTTGATCACTCCAAATTCTTTTCATCTGCAGCTCAATCCTTCTTTTTAATAGCGAAAGTCCATGTTTAATGTCCTGTAGCTCTGTGGTCCAAACTAGAGGGTCTTTGGCTTTTCCTGCAGCTGAGGAACGAAGCTCTGCTTGTAAATACTGTTCTTGTATCAGCCTCTGAATATCCTGTGCTTTATTCATAAGCAGGTTGAATTCATCGATTTCTGCCACAACCTGGTCGTGTTTCTTTTGCACTGTTTGTTCCACGTGTTGCCACCAGTGCTCCAGTTGCCTCATTTGGCTTTCAGTCAGCACTTTATCCATGCACGTCAAGTGCTGAGAGAGAATTTCTTGCTGACTCTGCAACTGGTTTAAGACATCTCTTTCTTTTCGTAAGGACTCGATGCAGGCCTTGATTTTCTCCAGAAGAACCGTGTTGTTCGTAGGACCCCTGCCAAAAACATGAGCAGTGTTTAAAAAACCCCCCAAAATCTCCTAAAACATAGACTAGACACTTTTAAAAACTAATTTCACTGTTTAGAATATGATTCACTCAATTTATTCACTAAATCACACAAATCCCTCAATATTCTGTCATGAATTTCCTAATGAACCTTGCAGGATTGTTATTTCTTGCCTATATGTACAACATTTGTTATTCCTACATATCTCTGCAGAAAAGATTTCTACTGTATATGCTCTAAAATTTCACTATATACTAATATCAAATGCAGCCCCCATCTAAAGTTGCAACAAATAAAATTTTAAAAATCAAAGTAGCGTTGAGTTATCTCTTAGTGAATTAACAATATTTTATGGTGATTTCTGGTTGACAATGAAGACAAAACTTAGTTATAAAAATATTTTAAAATTTCCATTCATGCAAGATTAATTTGGAGGAGTTTATCTACTCATCTTTTATTTCCAGGAGTATTTTGAAATGCTGAGCTGAAACACATTTAGCAGCCAGATTTTTATTTCATCTTTTCAATCTCTTTGCTGTAAATTAACAATTTCATGAATTTTTAATATTTTCAAATTATTTTGATACGTTATTGTGACAAACTAGTTCTGTGTTTTGAAGACTAATTCACAAAACATAGTAAATATTTCATGTGCATTGTGTCTGAATTGGCACTGTAGACTTATTTACTGTCACAGAATTCTTCCTATCAAATAAGTTTTCAGAGTAAAGACATATTTTATCTGAAAAAATACAGAACTGGTGAGTCCTGAAAGACAGAGGAGTATTTCACATCTGCCATACTTTTGCAGTAATATTTTAGGATGGGATTTTATTCATTTTTAGCCCAGCTAAAAATGAAAATTTTTTGTTTTACCTAAAGAATAAAGACAATAGATATTGCTTGAAGATGGCAGAGAACCACCAGAAATTCTTCTGTTTAAGGCTATTTCCAAACATACAAATCTGTAAGACTTCTCTTGCTCCCCAACATTAATGAACTGGATAAAACACCATATTCTTGTCTGAGGATTACTGAAGCATGGCATGGAATTAAGTCTAGGACCATATTTGTTCTGCAAGCTCTTAACCAAACCCCTGAGCTATACTTACATTTTTATGTTATCTTTTTCTGTTGACAAATTTTTCATGGAGGACTGTGCAGCAGAAAGATTTTTCTGGTATTCATTAATTAAACAGTACTGTTGTTCCTTCACTGCCTTAACAGCCTGTAGTTCTTGGAGCAGCCTGTCCCAGCAGGGCCCTGCAGGCTCCATGGTTTGCAGCTCTACTCCATTGGATCCCGTTGCTTTGGGAATCTCTTCTTCACCATGGCACAAAGATTTTGCTTTCCACGTTTCCAGCTCGTTTTGTAAATTCTACAATCAAGCCACAGAGAGGGGATTAAAGGATGACCTTAAAACACTTTCAGCTTTCAACACAAAACACAGTTAAATACTGATTCACCTACAAAAACGTGGCTGCTCATCCCCATGCAAAGGGCATGGATGCCTGTGCCCATCATGGAAGCACATGTGCAATCCCGGGTGTATTTACTGCTGCACTCCAGAGGAGGAATACAAACCATGGGATTTACATGGACACATTTGCATTAAGGCACACTGCAGACAAACTGACTAATTGTGCAGTCAGATAAGACTATGTGCAACAATCTTGGTTTGCCTAAGTGAATCAGAAATCTCTAAGTGTATCACTACATTAGCTATGAGAATGGCTTTGTGGTTTCCATACCTCCAGCTCTTTTAGTTGTTCATTTATAAGCACCATATCCAGCTCAGCCACTTCCTTTTTCAGCTCATTGACCTTCTGTTCCTCTTCAAAATATTCAGTGTTTACTTGCACTCCAGGAAATAGTTCCTTCTGGACAACCAATTCTGCACCTGTGTCCTAAAACACAGAACAGGATTCTTATTTCTGAAGGTCCTAAACCAACAAGTTCTCTGACTGCAGCACTTGGCTTGACATGTTTAAGCCATGCTTAAATCCTGCTGTGGTTTCCCCCACAGCCTCTAAGGGCCAACCAGGTAAGAATATAAATGAAATGTCACAGGCTAATCGGGGCATGTGGCAATACCTTAAAAATCTTTCTACACTTCCCTTCCCCCAGTACCTGTCAATATCTGGGGATCTGCTCCACATATACTTTATATGAGTGAATGCATATAAATACACAGATATTACTACAGTGGGAGCTTCTCCATGGTACAACATCTAAAAAGAATCATAGTAAAAAAATCTTGTTTGATAAACAATGTATTGCTACTTTAGATACTATTTTACTGGGAAGCAGCCAACTATCCCTGCAGCCACATATCACTTGTGAGCTGTCACTGTCATCTGTCCCTTTGTGGGGTCATGAGCTATACAAAATATACCAGCTTCAAGTATGGGAAATATACAGCACATGCTACACATTATCAGAGAAGAAAAGCTCTATTTATTTGAACTCTTTTGGTTGTTTTCAGTAAACCTGAAGGGGACCACTCCTGAAATAGTCAGTCAGAGAGCTTTTCAATTTTTCTGTGTACATATCCATAACAATTGGATAAATGCAGAAATAACATTTCATCCTAAGAGACTCTGGAGTGCCATAGAACTGAAGTAAGCATAAAACCTCATCTAAGTTATCAAAGAGCAAGGAAGCAAAACACTTTACAAGACTGAAATATCAACACATCAAAACACACAAAAAAGTGTCCTGACTTTAAGAAAAAACCCTCAGGATTGCAGTGGACATGTTTTGCTTGCTTGTGTGATGATCTCATTTCACTGCCTCCCTGGATATAGCCTAGTGAGGCTGCACCTCAAATCTGGGATCCAGTTTTTGGGCCCTTACTACAAGAAAGACACTGAGGTGCTGGAGCACATCCAGAGAAGGGCAACAGAGCTCAGGAGGGATCTGGAGCAGCTGAGAGAGCTGGGGGTGTTCTGCCTGGAGAAAAGCAGGCTCAGGGGAGACCTTATCACTCCCTACAATTCCCTGAAAGGAGGTCATAGCCAGGTGGGGGTTGGTCTCTTCTGCCAAGTAACAAGTAAGAGGACAAGAGGAAATGACCTCAAGGTGTGTCATGGAAGGTTTAGATTGGATATTTTGGTAAGATTTCTTCATGGGAAGGGTGGTCAGGTATCGGAACAGGCTGCCCAGGAAAGTGGTGGGTCACCAACCCTGGAGGTATTTAAAGGACATGTAGATGTGGCACTTTGGGACATTGTTTAGTAATGGATTTGGCAGTGCTGGGTAAATGGTTGGATCTGAGGACCTCAGAAGTCCTTTCTTACCTAAATGACTATGATGATTGCTTTGTTCTTTAAATGCTTTTCAAGAGTATTATGATCTCCATAATTTTTCCTGGGACAGAGGTTAGTCTAACAGGTCTCTAGTTTTCTGAGTCTTCCCTCATACCCTTCTAGTAAATTGGGATATCCCTGGCAAGCTTCCAGTCAGCAAGAACCTCTCCAACTCCTCAGACCTCTGGGAAATTTTGCTGGGGTTTCCAGTGAGAGCAGATGTGCAAGTCCCAGGTAAGACCTAACAATGGACAGGCCAGCTGTGGGCCTGCCTGTAGATTTAACTTACAGATTAGATCTAGCCCTACCTTCAGTTTAAGAATGTGGTGTCCAAGATCAGCAGTCACAGGGCACTTGTGATGTAACTCTCTTACTCTTGATCTCCACTTAAAGATGAATAGACATAGTAAAGTCATTTAGTAATGTACCTTGTCACTAATTCAGCTTGAAACAATTCTCCTTTCTCTATTTTATTTCATTGGTTTTCATACATTGGTTCACCCTTGCATTTCAGTTTCCTTATCTGCCTTCCTTATGATGGCAAAACTATCACAACTAACTATAATAAGATGGAAGGGAATTGTACTGATGAACAATTAAAAGAGAATCTGTAAATATCATAAAATAAAGACTGATTATGATGGCTCTAAAAACCAGATTGAACTCTCTTTTGAACATACCCACTGAAAAATACAATGGGCTGGTACTCTGGATAAAGTTCAAAACTATCATGGACAGAAATAAGAACTATAGATAATGATTTTGATGTGACAGTATTTGTCTCTTTTAAAACAACTTCAGCTGAAGCCCATATGGAAACAAAAATTCAATGACTGGCAAATTTTGCTTGAAATAACAGACTGTGGGTTACCTCATGTGCAGAAACTGGGGGCTTAGATCCCAGACTATCCTTCTCAGCTGCTGCAGATTCCAGGATTTGACTCTTCTGGCTCACCTTCTGTTGAACCTCTTCCACATCTTCTCTGTATGATTGATTCTTGACATCACTAGGTTTCTCCTTTTGGTGTAAGAAAAATAAAAGAAACAAGCAATTGAAAAGCCCTAATCAAACCTGCCGAGTAGTAATTACAGTGCTTGACATGACAAAGTTATGAAGCCCATAATTTTAAGTAGATGAGGAAAACCACAATTACATCTCATAAACTACTGTGGGGAAGGTTATGGCAAAGGAAAGTGCTGTTATTTTGCTATAAATTTTTAGAAAAATTGCAGATTGCAAGTGCTCCTACTTTGACCTACGCTGTTCATTTTAATCTAAGCAGGTACCTGTGTACTCCTGGACTGCCTTGAATGCACTTTTTAAAAGGTTTTGCTTTTTCCTGAGGCTCCCTGTACTTGTACTGCAGACAGAGAGCCTGTGGTTAGTCACCCAGCCAATTACCAGGCACAATAGTCCTGTAGGCAACCTGGGGATTTGCTGGATGCAGCTTTCAGCATCTCATACAGTTTGCTAAAAATGAAATTCTGAAAAGAGTCTGGCTCTGTAACACCCCTTCATGAAGGGGATGACAGCAACAAGACCCCTGCTAGCCTTTTCAGTGGGAACATCCAGCTCATTAAGGCTCCAGCTTCTAAGCACTGCTCTAGTGTCAAAATTCCTCTTGTACTAGGGTGCACCAAACAGGACACAGCATTTCCAGTGCAGCCTCACACATGCCAAGTAAATATGGAAATAAGAAATCTACATATGTGAAAGAGACTCAAGTGCAGTATGTCCAGGTGACTTGGAATGCAATCTCTCTTGGAATGCAGTATCTCAGCAAACAATTCCCTATAGCTTAATTTTAAATGCACTGGAAAGAATTAAGTAAGTTAACACATAGTAAGTACACAACCCATCAAACAAAATTAGCTCAGTGTGACTTGAGATTTTTATTACTAATTTGTAAGTGGTATCATCACTGCAGCTAAACTGTATACATATACCCTCAAATTCCATCACTCTTGTGTAATCTCATGTCCAGTTACCTCTGCTGGATGGGTTCTCTTTCTTGTTTCATCACCTTCAATACCAACACCATCCTGATGTCTTTCCAGTTCTGCCTCTCCACCCAGAACTGCACTGTCCAGAACATCCTCTTGGACTCTGTCACATTTGTCCATTCCAGGGCTCTCCTCATCAGCCTCCCCCTAATTCGAAAAATACAGAATGTTTACAATCACTGAAAGT
>JAWWLZ010000172.1:57115035-57171250 GCA_035041345.1 Poliocrania exsul
ATTTGTCCATTCCAGGGCTCTCCTCATCAGCCTCCCCCTAATTCGAAAAATACAGAATGTTTACAATCACTGAAAGTCACAGAACAAAACTTAAGTTTACTAACAAACTTCCACCCCACAGTCTGTCTACTCTATCTTCAGTTCAGCTTAATGAATGAAGGAAAAGGCTGAGGTAACTCAAATCCAGAGTATCCTGGAAATCCCTGCTCAGACCAGGTTGCCATATTTGGCCCTTAACTACCCAAACAGTTTCAGGATAAAGCAAACAGGAGTAAGTGCTCACATCATTTTCAATATGGTTACAGACACATTTGGTAACAAATGATCTTTCACCTTCCCCAGAAATCCCAGTATGGGTAGTTTCCACTCTGATATTTTGATGGTCATCTCTCCCACATCCACATACTGTTATTGCTCAATGGTCAGGTCAATGAGGGAGTACTCCAAATCATTCCCTCAGCTTTGCACACATGAAGTCATTTACAGTGTGAATATCCTGAGGTCCCCTAAAGATCAGCATTTCTAGGTTAGTGACCTCTCACTACCTGCAGTGACAAAACCTGCTGAATCTCCATCCCTGGAAGTGTTCAAGGCCAGGCTGGATGGGGCTTCGAGCAACCTGGTCTAGTGGAAGATGTCCCTGCCCATGGCAGGGGTTGGAAAGAGAAGATCTTTAAGGTCCCTTTCAATCCAAACCATTCTGTGATTCTATGATTTTATGAAATCACAGGTATATGGCAGGTTTTGCATCATGGAAAAAATGGGTCCAAGCCCTGGGAGCTTGTAGATATGGTCACACTGATCTCTTGCACACTTCATTGTGAGCAAGGCTGAGGGAGTGATCTGGAGAATATTATTTATCATTCCTTTCATCAGATAAGGAAAATATGTCTCTGTAAGACCAAATTTTAAGGAAGTTCATATGCGTTTCTAATGAACACACAGACACACATACACAGATATACACTGATGTGTATTAGAATGCATTTTTCAGGTACCTGAACAGCCTGCCCCGACTTGTCCTTGCTGAGATCGATATCCTTTAATGGGCTGTCTGACAATGCACTGCTTTCTTCCAAAACTGGATCATTCTGCTTCTCCTTCTCTGACATATTTCCATTTACATCTTGACCCTAAGAGAAATGATAGAAAATCTGCTTGTGTGACCAAAATGTTGTATTTTAACATTAAATCTCTGAATGGTAAAAATCATTATCATTGAAAAAAGAACAGGACAGATACTGTGTTGCAGCTCTAAACAAGTCTTACTGGTTTAAGAGAAGCTCTCAAAGCTCTTGGACAGAGGCCTATCTGCAATTTTCTCATCTATACACCCTCTCCCTGTGTCTTGACCAAGGATACCTGCTCTAAATACTGGCAAGAGAAAGCTATATGCATATTGTATTTAAATGGAAAACTGCAGTTCTGAACACATGTTATTGGCTTGTTACAGACTTGTTATAACAAGTTAAGGAGTTTTTCTCCACATCTTTGAATTATACACATATATTTACAGAAGGTTTAAATTCCATTAAATTAAGGATGCGATATACAGAATATACTTGAGAGGCAGGTGCCTCTTTAGCCACTCTTACACTGCCATTGCTGTCAGCAAATAAACTCACATCATGCATTTCCAGAGGCTCCTTCAGCTCCACTGCTGTGGGGCTCTCTTCTGCAGCTACACCATTATCAGAAGTGATCTGTATCTCTCTCTTCAACATTGTATCTGCCTTATCTTCCATTCCTATTTCATTACCAAACTCATCTTTTAACTCAAGGGCTTCCATGAAAATATTTTCCTTCTTTTGCTTGACATTTTCAAGTCTTTCTTTCAGACTTCTGTGTTCACTCTGAAGTGTTTCAATCTCATCATTAATAAACTTCTGTCCTGGTGAAGAGGTGTTTTGTTTAACAGTTTCTGCTAAAACCAAAATCTTCTTTAAAGTGTCTTCATATCGACTAAGAGGTCCTTGTTCCTTTAAGCACAAAAAAACCATTTTAATTGAAAAGTGTCTTCACACAATATATTTAACGCTACAATCTAAAGTCAATTGCTAAAATCATAAATATTTGTTGTGAACAACAAACTGTGCTGAAAAGTACACGCAGACCTCTTTGCTGCAGAAAGTCAAATACTAAACCAATACTTTTGTCAGACATTTTTATGTGCAGAGAACACCTGGAGCTATAAGCATTACAATGATAAAATAATCCCATAGCACACTGTGTGGTACATGATGTTCCTTCCAAGTTACTGACAGATAATTCCCCCCACTACTCTCAATTGTCTTGTTAGAGGGACAGCAAATTCTGGAGGAAGTGGAATTGCAGTGATCAATACAAGCTACAGGCTTCAGCTTCCAGTAGTGCTCTGTGCTCACAGCTACAGCACTGTTACCCACTCTGCCAAAGAGCAAAAGAATGGCTACTGATGCATGAAGGACACTTCTTAAAACTGAACTTAGCCCACTGACATTTTCCTAAGCTGTCCACACTGCCTAATTTAAAGACACTTACTAACACCAAATTTAATGATCTCTTTCCTCATTATGTCCAGAGAGGAAAAATAAAATCCCAACCAACCAAACTGAAGAAGCCTGTGTGTTTCAGCCAGGACAATTCTACCTTCAGTTCAGCCAACTGTAAAGGTCCCCTCAGTTCATTAAGGGTGGTTTTAGGCCTACAATTATCTTCATAAAAGGAACACCACATACACTTTTTATTTTAGAAAGGCTGCTTAGCTTTTCAGTTTCACACCATTAGCAGTTTTCTTTCACAAATGTAATGGTCTCTAGGGCATGGACCCTTTTTCCATGACGTAGAACCTACTACAACATACCTGTGACTCCAACTGGCTTTGCTCAGCTGATGGTTGTTCCATTGCTGGACCTTCACCATCAGCAAGCTTCTCAGAGACAGTTTTCAGCTCAGTGCTCAGGCCTGTTACCATATCCTGAAACTCCTGGTGCTCTTGAACGTGGCCTTCCGATGTCTGCACGATGGTCTGGGAACCAAGGAGATTCTAGGATTAGTCCACCACTGTCTAAAACAAACAAAACTCATCCACAGACTGCCACAGCTTTTCCAGGACCTCACCAGCACAACAAACTTGCTTTCTTTCCCTAACCACATAAACATCTTGCTCTCTTCCCAGCACATCAGGGACTCCATCATGAACAAAATTTTACTAGCAGCAGGAAGCAGAAGGGTTGGCATTTCATAAGAACGTAGTTCTAAAAAGGATGTTTTCTATTCAAAATGGATGATAGAGGCAGAATGACACACAGGGTGCAAATGCGACTACATTGGGTGAAACCAGTAAAACAAGATGCTGGAAAAGTATCTTTTTCAAATTCATCCTTCCCAAAGGAAGAAAACCTACTGTGGCTTGGAGAATCTAAGAACAAATGCTTTATATTCTATTCATAACTATCCAAACCTTTTTATACAGGTACAAAATGTTCTTCACACTTACTTGATCTTATTTGTTTCAACATTTATCCCCCTGCAGAGCACAAGGCACTGAATATGAACTTCCGGTGCTCTTCTTCTCACAGTAAGAAAGAGAGAGATAGGAATTCCCTGCCCTTTTACAGAGAAAATTCTTCCAACTCCCAGCTTTACCCATAAACTTCCCATCTGAATGACACTACAGATAAACAGTGAGAACTGCAACCAACAGGAACACCAAGAATCTTGTAAGGAAAGAGAGTGAGATTCCAACCTGGAGTTGGCTGAGCAGATTTTCATGTTGGTTCTTTAATTCTGACCATTCCACCTCTGTGAAGCAGGAATCCCCACTGTGACCCTGTAGATGATCCTTCTGGCTTTTCAATTCACTAAATTGGGAAGTTAAGCCTTCTGCTTTCTGCAGGAGGTTGGCATAGTTTGTCAACTGAGCTTGCTTCTCCTGCAAACCAGGCTGGAGGGCAAAACCCATCTCCTGTTGCTGTTTCTCCAGCTCTGTGAGAGCCTGTCTCAGCTCTTCTTTGCTTTGCTCATATTGCTCCTTGTTGCTTTCAAGTTGCTCTTGAGGGCTAAGAAAAAAAAATAGTTTGTTTAATAGTATCAAACCCCCAGATTTATTGACTGCTGAGAAAATGTCAAATTCTGAACAAGTCAACCATTAGAATGAACTTGAGTGTACTGAATACTTTTCTTCAGATATTAAATAACTAATCAGACTGGAATTTTCAAGGTGATGAAAAGTATTGAAGTTATTGCAAATGCACTGGACTTGAATGCACGGCAAATGACTAAGCCTCTTACATGTTAACCTCTAAATCCCCAGTTTCTAGCACCAGAGATGTGATGCTCATGCTCTGTGTTTTTCTGTTTTTTCATTGCAGCAGAAGTTCTGTTTAAAAACTACCATGTGGTTATGAATCTGTTTTCTTTGACTTCTCATGACAGTCTCCTGCAAGGGAATGTCCTCTAGAAGATACACATCACACTGGTTGTGGTAGGGGTGGGGAAGTGTTGTAGAGACACAGAAACAAAACCAGCACATGCAATATGGGTTGTGTTAGTACAATCCAGTGATTATTTTCCTGACCTTTACACAGGATTTTGATTTCTGTGCTTTACCAGCATGCTTGCTGATCTGCTGCAGGTGAACAGGATGCATTTCTCCACAGGAAACAGGCAATGAGACATAAGTAACATTTGTATGTTCACATTTAGTGATGAAGCTCAGATATTTTCCAGATGGAACTTAAATGCCAACATTTGAAAATATGATCCCACACAAAAAATCCAAATAAATAAATTCTGGTTATAATACTGTAAAATACAGCAGGATAAATGAGGACAAAAGCAAAGCCTAAAGTGTTTTGGCTTTGCCCCTTGAGATTCATATTTTTTGACAAATGAAGCATAGCCTCGCATACATTCAGTACTCTTGTATCAAGTTGCTGTTCCAGCTCCTCACTGATGTTGGTACTGTGGTGCATCTGTTATTCCCCACCCTGATCCTGCAAGGTCCTGAGCATCTCTTCAAATGTGCTGAGCACCTTCTCTCTGGTCTTCAACACACTGTGAAGAGGATGCTCTGCATTCTGCTGTGCTGGATCCAACACAGCTAATGCTCCATCTTCCTGAGAGCCACTTGTATAGTTTTTACTGAGAGCTCAGTAGGAACAGAAGGCAACAGAATATTCTCTGGCTATTTGTGCCCACACCAGAAAATATCTCTGGCCATCCCCCACCTGACCATTCAGTCCAAACTGTGACCTGCCTCTCCACATTACTGCTGAAATACAAGTATTTTTGTAGGTGCCTCATTCTGCTCCCAAAGAACAGAAATTAAATGGAATTGGTGTGGGAAGAACAGAGGAAAGTTAATATACCAATAAATGATCTGTAATGCCTCTTGGCAAATTCCACATTACCTGCCATTAGTGGCCAGCTGGCAGATGCTTTCCCACTTTTTCTGGAGCTCAGAAAGAGTCTGCTGAACCTCTGGCTTCTTGTTTTCCTCATTTCTCAATAAAGTTTCTCCTACAGTTACCATACTCTGCATTTTGGCCTCTCCTTCTTCTCTGAGAGCTGTGATTTCCTGTATTAAACAAGATGCAGAAGGAGTATATGTACAATGATTTTGGTTACAAAATAGAAAGTATTACCATTATTCTTTCATACTTTGCACACTGCTGGACACGTCAACAGAATTCTTCTTCTAATGTATTATATAACTAATATATAAACACATCATCTAATTTTGAAAGTCTGGGATAATAAGGCTGATTTATTAGTTACTCTCGACATAACAAGACAAATATCGTGATGACAGATTAAAAAAAGCTCTAATTTTTATGGAAAGATATTTGTCCCAATACTGGTCATTACTCATTTCCACGGAATGAAACTCATAAATCCCAGCATTCTCATCCTATGTAGCCAGAGAAAGGAGACACCAAAGAGGACACTGGGGCTTGAGAGACCCACCCAGGCAGTGGAGCAGCCCAGCACAAAAGGCCATGCAGGACACCTGATAGGCCACACACTCTGCAGAGGCTCCCCAGACACCCCTCCGTCTCCACTCCTGAGCAGGCTGTGATGGGAAGGCACACAGCCACCAGCACCTTATGAGCTCAGTGCTGCTTCACCCAGAGATGCAGCACAGAACCTCATCGTAGGTGTATAATAAATCATATTAAAAAAAAAAACAAACAAAATATACCAAACATTCCCCACCCCTCCTCAAACAGGCCACAAAACTACAAGCCATGAGAAGTGACAGTATCTCTCGGGAGTTATTGACTCATCAAGCATTCCCCTGGTATTAGCTTGAGCTGTGAGGTGAAAAAAGAATACATTTAACACAATACCTTTATCTGATTAATTCTTTCCTCCGATGGCAACTCACTGTCCTGGGAACTCAGTTTATCAACAGCCTCTTCAAGCTTTTTGATCCAGCAAGAGACATCCTGGGCAAGTTCTTCAAAATTTTGTTCTTCCACCGGAAGTCTCTCAGTATTCCCTGCCATTCCACTTACATGTGTTACCAATGTGTGGTACCTACTAATGAGGCTACTGGCTTTTGAAACTGTTTCATGTTCTGTCAGCCCAGACTCCCTCAAGCAATTTGCTAGCTGAGCCATGGAGTCAAATGGTTTTCTGAAAATTAAAAAAAAATACTAATAAACATCTATTTGTTGTAAGAACTTGCAACAATCTTGATTAGAAGACAGTTCTAGGATAGAGACCAAAAAACCCAGTACCTCTGCATTAATAGTGTTCTATAGAAGTCTTCAAGTTTTGTCTCATCTTTATCGATCTCTTTTAGTTTTTCCTCCTGAGCAGTGAGCCATTCTTCCAAGACCAACCTGCTTTCTTCAAGGCTAAAGTGCACACAAATACACTCAGGTCAAAATGAGAGGCATTACATGACTAAAACCTGCTGACAAAAGTGTTCTGCTGAACAAGTAACATCAATATCATGTGTCTGAACAAGCAATATTTTAAGCACAAGCTTTATTTTAAGTATCTCAATTCATGTCACTGAAACTATCCATAGTTTCCATATAGGTCTGCTATGAAATGAAAAAAAACCCACATGAAGCATACAACAAAACACTCACTACCCTTTATTAAAATACCATTTTTTATAAAAAGCAGTGTTGTTTGCAATTCATTATGGCTGTCTAGTAATGAATCATTTTATTCCATTTGTGATTAAAATGTCAAAAACTACATTAGTTCCCTACCTACTGAGCTGCTGGAGAGAAGCAGCAAGTTCCTTTTCCCGTTTCTGACATTTGGAGATCAATCTCTGTAGTTCTGCTTCCTGATCTCTCACACGGCTGTTGAGGTGGTTAATGCTTGCTTTGGGCAAGTAGGGCTTCACTTTATTCAATAAAGTTTTAACCTCTTGGATATCTCTATCTTTGCCTTCAGATGTTAGGAAATGCTGAAAAAGAGCACAAACACGAGATGCATTAATTCGCTGTAATATAATAGATATTTATGGTACAAGAGTTTTTCAGCTCCTGTTATCTCTCCATCAGTATTTTTCCCAGCAATTTCAGTCCCTGAAAAGGAATATATGTTAATTCACATTTTGCTGACTATTCCATTTGGAAATGGAAAAGTTGCTGTTTGTAAACTAGGGAGAAAATGAAGGGCATGGTTTGGCTTTTCTTCTCCACAGCACAAACACAGGGAGAAGACACAGCAAGCAGCATTCAAATCTAGCACTGACATCACTGACAGTCTCCTTCTGCTGCTTCACTCTGATTGCTTCTTGCAGATGTTGTGGCTTTTCCATCTGTTTTCTGCTGATTCTGTGTGACTTACAGAGAAAATCTGGCTACAACAAAATGAATGCAAATTTTTCACATACGAGTCCATTGGGGGGGGTCAGAATTCCATGTTACTCTGTACATATTTGACTTTCTGCATCCTTGCACACTGAAGGGCTTGGTCAAGGTCCACTGACTTTCACTAACTACTGCTCTGTCTCTCACTTGCCCAACTATGTCTGAACTTGATCACTGAAACATTGATACTCCATTTCAACAAAGTTTTATCTTCATTCCACTTATTGTCCAAATGCTTTAAGTTAAATGAAATGTGCCTTCAGCCTCAAGTTACAAAGCCACTGTAGGTGAATTCACTCCCAAGAACAGTCCCCTGTGTAAAAGGTAAAACTTCAAGAACAATCAGCTTTAGAAATTAGAACATTTTAATACTTCACCTTTAGCCTCTGTAGTCTTTCTTCCAGTATCGGTTTTGTTTCTGAGGCGTCAAAGCAGTCCTTCAAAGAGAGCTGAGTGCTGCTGAACCAGTCATTAAAATTCTTGCACTGACCTGAAAAAACGATACATTCCAGTTTTCTTCATTAATTGTACTCTGTAAAAGAAAATTCTATTTAACCTGAACATTTCAGACAATTTCCAATTGTATTTATCAGTGCTACTGTCAAAGGTTGTTTTTTATTACAGAAAATGTGACTGAAAATGCTGCAGCTCATGTTTTAATTTACCCAACATTAATTGACAATAAACATACCTGTTCCCTTCGAAGGGACAGTCTGTTATACACAGCAATTTGGATAAACAAGACCTGGAATAGCCTATTAGCAACTTTTCTCATTTCCACACAAATTAATATTAGTTTATAAATATTTAAAGACATGAAACTACCTTTGGGCAGAATTCCCCTTCTGCACAATTCTGTGCTTGCTTAAAACAAAAAGTTAGAACACTATTCATTCTTATAACTAAGTAAAAAATGACTGGAAAAAATGAGAACATTGGATTTCTGTATTTTTAAACTAAATACTCCGACATTTGTTCCTGAATTATGCTTTACACTTCTTTTACCTATTTTTTTAAACTTAAAAGCAAGAAACAAAATACTTTGATCCACACTGAACGGTTTGTTGGGATCAAAAGCCATTTTTCTCCAGATCTTTATCTTGTTCAGAACGCTGAAGCAGTTGGAGGTATTGAAGCAGTTTCAGACACAAAACCATTTAACTGCATAACCTTTAAGTCATTATGGCAGTCAATGCAAACCTACAAAGGCACACAAATGTGAAATGTGTTTGCTTACGGTTCAAAACACCAATAAAGTGATCTTGAAGCACATGTTTCTTGTTATTAAATAAATCAGTGACACATTTAAGCTGCTTATTTAATTCATCCACATCAGGACAATCCGTCTCTTCTTGGAGTAATGCCACATGGTGTTCTTGCTGCAGAATTTTCTGGTGTATCTCCTAAGGTTAAAAAATAGGACAGTTTTTTAAAAGAAAATGTTGAAATGCAAGCAGAAGTTCACTGTACAGAGATGCTTTAGTACAAGGTAAAGTTTTGCACAAGGATTTAGCTCTGCCTATGTGCCAAAATAATTTCTTAAATCATACTGGCATTAACAAGGCAATCAGTAGGTAGATGTAAGCACTAAACTCTCTTAGAGCAGTGTGCATACACCTGTGTGCACACATAATCACACACATTCACTCATGCAACAGTCTGGCATCACACAGAATACACATGTGAACAGTGATAGAAGCTATAATGCCTTAGCTGCCATAGGCATTATTCCACCACTAAATGCCTTACTGTGTATCAAGTCCCTGTGGGCTGAAAGACAACTTAGAGGGAGCTAGGAAAATGAATTAAAAGCTCTTTGTTCTAATGCCTGTGATTTCATTGCCCTAAACACTAGTGGTCTGGCACCCAGACCATATATAATCCACTCACTGCTCCACAGGAGGTTTAAATCTTGCCAGTCTGAACCTCCAAGCAAGAAGCTTGAGTCTGAGCAAATATTTGGCTGCAGTTGTTTACTGGGAGTTCCCCTTGCAAGAAGGCTCAGGTGGCACAAAGACATCCTCTGTATAATACTCAGTCTTGGAAAACACACAACCCAGTACCCCCACTACTGCTTGAACATATCCTGGGGGACTGTTGTGCCCAGGATTAACCATTTCCATTAGCTGCAAGGGTTAACTAACCACATGTGACAACTCCAGTGAAAACAGGCTTTTCTTTCATGTTTCTGGCAGCTTAAGGAAATATTCAAGCCAGGCTCTTCACTTGAGTTATTCCAGCAGTTTACAACTTACACAGGACAAACACTTATGAGACTTGCTGAAGAAAGAAATGTATAAAATATACATAATTTGTGGCACCCTACCTCTAATTTAGTAAAGATCTCTAAGGTGTCTGAAGGAGATAAAGCTTTTAAAAGTGATTCAGTCATTCCAATCTGTGTCTTGGCTAGATCAAGGTCTCCCTTCAGTTCTGCTGTATTCACGGTGGGTTCACTGGTCCCTCGCTTCGTTGACAAGAGCTCCTTTATTAGCTCCATTTTTTGCACAACAGATGATCTGATGACCTTAAAATTGGAAATAAACATACATAAACTATACTGGATTGAATTCCTATAATATTACAAAAATCCATGACAGACATAAAAAGAAATTAAATTATCTGAAATCCAGACGTTTCAATCACCGTTTGTTCCAATTTGTTTTCCCTCCCACTCCACAGACTGAAAACTAATAGCATTAAAGCACTGCTTTTCTGAGGACAAATAATTTCAGTCTGTCTTTATTAGCATATTTACTGGTACTGCTGTATTAACAAATGTATTTGTCAGTCTACTCCAGTGTCTACTCTCAGCTGGAAAAAGGCCCTACGTGCTCTTTGGCTGCCATGAAACAGAGGGTGGCAGCTTTCTCTGTAACGCACCTCCCTGCAGGGATTCAATGCAGGAAATTCCCCACAATGACCCAAAAACCAGACAAGGGCAGCAGAGAGGTGGGGAGCTCTGGCTCAACATTACTGACTAAGGAGTAACAGGTCCTTAACCTCATCCTTGAGGCTTCCACTGATTTGCAGGAGACAGCAACTCAGCAGGATCATGGCCACATGCTGAAACACCACCCCAGCGACTCAGGGCATCTGGGGCTCCTGAGGAGCACAGTGTGCACAGCACAAGGTTGCAGAGGCCTTCCCTAAGCTCCTTAGATCACTTTACCCAGTGAAACTCCTCTGAGTTCACTGCCTGCTGAGGATAAACACAGAAATAGCCAAACAGGGTCAAGCTCAAGGTGCATCTGACAGCGGATGCTCAGGATCAAGGCAGGCTAACATGGTCTTAAACAGTGGAGAAGGATTTATTCTTTGCTATGTGAAGGTAACACAAAAAGATGGAGATTTCCTTGTGGTATCCCAAAGGAAAACCCCACAGTAAGCATCACTCTATGCAAATAACTGTGTGTTACCAAGCCACATTAAGCCATGTCTAGGTAAAGGTACAGTTTAAAACAGACAGACAGCATGCTGGGATCATTCCTGCTGGGATCATTCCTGCTGGCAGCATTCCTGGGATCCCCACAGGGATGATGAGGTGCATTGTGCCTTGTTGCTTGCCAGTAGCTAAAAGCCAAATATCTTTCAGTAGGGCTGCAAAACAGCTGGGACAGGCCTAAGTCCCTACAAGGCACAGAAGTGATAGAAGTCTCTGTGTTTAAAATGACAGGTCTCATTCTAACAGCTTGAGAGAGACAACAAAGGGAATCCCACTGTTCACAGCCAACAAAATGCCTCCAAAAATCTTTGGGTAGATTTAAGTCAAACCATGAAATTACTGTGCCAAAGACAATATTAAAAGCAGGGCTACAGTAATAAATACTGACATATCAGCTGTAAAAGCTTCTTCATACCTGTAGCTCCAGTGGAGGTTCATTACAATTCAGAAGTTCTTCTATCTCAGCCAAGGTGTTGTCAAATTTCTGGAGTTTCTGCTCTTGGACTCGTAAACATGCCTAAAGGTGAGAAAAACACACTGGTAACTACTTTTTCCCTCTAGAATTACATTTCCATGTTTCTGTTAGAAAACAGTAGTAAAATATTCTGATTCTGCATTTTGGCATATAGGCCTGTCCAACCAAACCCCTTCCTGATTTTCATTTTAGAAATGTAGACCTTTTTTTTGTATTAGAATCAGAAGCATTACATGTTTTTCAGGCAAAGTAGTTGTTAATGCAAATCTAGCATAAATTTAACAATCCTAATTATTTTGCTTCAAGTAAATTTGCAGTAAAAAAAGCTTAATTTTGCATTTATTCTTGCTGCTTCTATTCAAAGTGATACTCTGAGATGTTGCAGACTTAAGAGTCAAGAATTGGCATCCCGATGATACACTTTGGTATGGATATGATAAGATATAATATGTGCTGTAGGCACTTTTTAAATGTAAATCCTTTGTATATGAAAAGATCCCTACTCATTTGAATGAATTTTGGAACAAGTCAGTAACATGAAAGCAAAATGTCAGCTTCAGCTTATGAACAGGATAATCACATTGTCTCATATCCCCAGATCAATATTCCAAACTCCCTCAGGACAAAGCATTCCTTTGCAGTCTCTGTACAAGCAACCATCAAAACATGCTGCAGTCCTTAAAAGAGTTTGCACTTGCATAGAAGCCACAGGAGAAATCAGAACTTGCCTCACATTTTTTAGACTAAAATCATCTTTAAATACACAGTCAAATAATTCATTACTCTTCTTCTATGAGAGGCTTCTCAAAATACACACACCAGTGCTCAGCTGGGTGGTCACAAAGGACCTTGGGTTTCAACCCTATGGTACATGATACACATTGCAACAGTTGGGTGTTTTTTTTGTAACTAACATTAATGTACAGATGTTTCAGGATCACAAAAAAAAAAATAAAGTGATATATAAACCTGATGCCCTCTGCACTTGAAATCATTTTACAAAAACACCAATGCACTGGGTTTAGTTTTCTCTCATATTTAATTGTAGCTCACAGGCACATGATTTCTCTCTACCTTGCCCTCTTCCCTCACCTCTTGGGAGGATTATCCTCTCACAGGGCAGTGTAGTAACCTCAGCACAGCCCCCTCCAGCACAGCCCTCCCTGAGCACAAGCAGAGTCACGCCAGGGACACAGTCACATCATGCCGGACTGGAGCAGCTTCCAGGTTACAAAATGGCTCTTAAATGCAGTTTCCAGCTGGTGTGTTTTTACTGGAGCCTCCAGGGACCTGAACTACTCCAGGTAAATTCTAACAATACACTGGTAAACACATTAATAATGTGACAAAATATCCATGGCTGCACAGTGGCTATGCCATTGTTCCCCTGTGAAGATCTACACACAAAGAACACCTTGGCATTTTTCTGCTCTGCCAATTAAAACAAACGAGCAGTACTAGCAGTAGGAGAAAAGATGCAAGTAAGCATAATAAAACCCAGGGCATTTGCAGCTTGTAAACACTGAGAAAAAACTGCCTCCACATTTTCAAACAAGTGGATACAGAACAGATTTATGCCTCAATCCCCCTCAAGCAGGAAATTATTTTGGTTTAATAGACCCTGGTTATAACCACAGCGAAGCAACACAACTGCTTCAATATGGTCCTGAAGTCAGAAATTAAAATATTTCCCCCTGCACATGAAGCTCTTCAATGGCACAGGCATAGTGCTTATGTTTTTAGACCCAAATGCACTCTGATAACAAGAACTAATGCTATAGCCTGTGCAAAAGGGGCAGCCCAGGCTCTGTCTGTGCAGCCCCTGGAGACCCTCAGCAGCCACTGTGAAGGCTGCATTAAGTTATACCAGGGAGCACAAGGAGAAAATAAACCACCTCTGCAGCCTCTTTCTGAATTCTATATAGCCCAGTTGTTTCTGAGGCCCCAGTATCTTCACTGATAGGTAACTTCTACCTAGAACACTAATCATTAGTCTGTACACATTCTCCCTTTATGCACATGGAAATATGTGCACTACTGT
This sequence comes from Poliocrania exsul, assembly GCA_035041345.1. NCBI lineage: Eukaryota > Metazoa > Chordata > Aves > Passeriformes > Thamnophilidae > Poliocrania > Poliocrania exsul. The sequence goes on from JAWWLZ010000172.1 coordinate 57,128,820, forward strand.
ACTCTAGGCTACCAGCTTTCCAAGCCAGGCCTTCTCCTTGCTCTGCATTTGTACAGCACAAAGGAATAAGGGGGCTTTTCTAGTCTAAAGCAGCATTTGCAGTGTTGTATTGATTGAAAACAATTTAGTATCCATATACACTATCTGTGCATTAGTTTCCAAGACCTGTATTCCCAATGGCAATACCTTCAGCCTTGCAAATACAACTGCAAATGTTACAACTTCCTCTGCTTTTGCAGTGCTGACATTTCTAGGCAATGTTCATGTTTGTAGTCCAAAGTCTGTATCATTACTGTATAAATGAAGGGCAAAACATTTCCATTCAAATTACCTTCAGCTGTGTGAGGTCCTCTTCAGTCAGGCAATGGTCTTCTGCATTCTTGAGTTCTGCACTTGCCCAAGCCTCGATTGTGCCAGACAAACTTAGAAGTTTGTCCCACAAAGCCTGAGCTCTTCCCAAATTATCACAGTAGTTTTCAGTCTTTTCATTGATCTGCCACGAGATTGATAGACAGAAAACACACTCAGATTTCAAAAATGTTGACTTACATTCTAAAAGCAAGAGCAGCACAATAAAATTGGAGCAAGATGAAACCACCCACAAAAAAAAAGCGTGACAAATGGAAAAAAAAATCTCGTGTCTTCACAGTAAACTGGTCATGGAGAAGATATTTAAATCCCTGCCACACATGTCACCAAACATACCAATCACAGCAGCAGCTTGCCAGTTTTAAGGCAGGTTTAGGAAGGAGCCTTGCTCATTAATGTTTATCTACTCCCAGTAAATACCATCTAATCTCAGTATTGATGCACTGCTTAGATCAACAGTGGCAAACATTTCTCACCAAAAGCACCAGCATTGTAATTTTCCAGATTGTCTCCAAAGTCTAAATCCACAGAAGTTGTTATGGAAGCTTACAGATTGCTTCATGCAGAAAGCACAAATATTGCCTTTTTGCATTTCCTAGAATTATTTGCTGCCAAGGAGTATGCACAATATAAAGCACCTGAGAGATCAGAAACATCACACCCATAGACACTCTGCAAGCTTTGCTCTGGTAAACACTTGGATTTATCTCTTAAGAATCTCTGCTATGTAAGACTTAATTTATTCCAAATATTACACCCGTGTCAGAATCAATTACTATAATGCAAAACAGATAAGACCACCCTGATAATTTACTTTTTACATACATCCAGCCATCTGTCCACAATAACGTTAGCCTCATTCTCGAATGGAGGCTCCTCAAAGCTTCTCATTTTATTCAGCTGGAATTGCAGGTTTTTGCAGATCTGATTTATTTTGTCTACATCTTCAGAGTGATCATTAAATTCTTCTTTTGCCTCTTCAATCTGGGAAAAAGACCACATGGATATTTATGAGAATGTTTGCTTATGACTCTTTATTCAGCAAAATGTTTTTAACTGATGCGCTGCTCTTTTTAGCTTAGAGGAACAACACATTACACAATATAATCTATTTTATACAATATGATGAGACCAGGAATGCATTCTGTGTTGTTATATGCCAATAGGAACATTTCCTTGTTAAAAATCCATGTAATTCTGCTATTGGCTGCAAAACAGACGAGTGGGAACTATGGATAATTTATTTTTAAGAGAGCCAAAACCACACTTTGCTTTAAAAGTCCTAAGTGAAAGATCCAAGGGGACTGTACATCCACACAGAGAACCTGTTACAGAGATAAACAATGCACAACAAAATAATCATCTGAGACACTATTACAAGTCTAAAAAATATAATCTGGCATTCTGATCCCCAGGTTTTGAACTGTTTTTTAAAAAATGCTTAAATCCTACTTAAACACAGACATTGTCAAATATCTCGCTGCCAGAAACTGAAACATCCCTTTTTCCTCTTATTTAAACACTAAGCGGCTCCTTTATGTTTAATTGGAATGTCAGTGTTTACAAACAACATGGAAGATTCCTGGAAAAGAAACACTGACCTCTAGTGCCAGTAACTTTGATATTAACAGCTCTCCTTGTTTCCCAGAGACATTCTGGGAAATAACATCTTCCCATACTGACACCACCAGCCACTGAGCTCAGGAGAGGGACAGCAGAGCAGCTCTCACAAACCAGAACAAAGCAGAGGACCTTCTCTGCTATTATTTTATATAATTCTAAGTAACAAACCATCAGCACTCAAGGACATGCCTGTACTGTGCTGCAGCAGTTTCAGAACGTAATTCTGAGAGTGGGAATTGCAAAACTCAGGGGGAGGAGGAAGGGTTGTTATCAGAGAGGGGTCTCTGCACAAGCAGGGGCTGGGATATGCAGGCAATCCCCTCTGCAGCAGGAGCCCAAATGATAAGAGGTTCCAGAAGTCTCACCAATGGAACCAAGAAAAAAAACATGCTCAGCTAAAGGGAGGTGGAACAAAGAGACAGCATCCCATTGCCTGAGGGAAGAAACCACTTCTATCTACCCACCCCAAGCACTGCTTGAGAGCAAACCTTCCTGAGTGATATAGGTGATGCCTCATCAGAAAGCCTAAAAATAGCATCTGAACAAGCAGTTATATAACCCAGCCAGGAAATGTGAAACCTGTACAGTAAAACGGTCATGATGGACGTGCTGCTGTTCACTAATCCACAGCCATGTGGTTGTGCCCATTTAGCCAAGAAGATGGCTGTCAAATTTTTGTCTGAAAAGGTGGAAAACTTGAAACTAAGTGAGGGGTTGTCCAGCAATAACTGCTCATTCAGTATCTCATCAAGTAACGTAAAAACTACTGCAAATGTTTAATTGCTATCAAAGACACCTTGGAGCAAAACTTCATCCCATTTTCATACTAGATCACAGCACTTCCATGGGATTTGATGGTTTTTTTAATCCCTCTCATTTAACAAAACTTTGATTCATTAAGCAAAAACAGGCTTAAACTGACTTAAAATAAAACGAGGGTATAGGGTCCCTAAATCTATTTTGGAAGCCAAAGTGAAAGCAAAGTCTTCACATCTGCCCTGAAGGCTGAGAGTACAAGGACGACCCTACGTGTGAATGCTCCCAGGAAAGGCTTTTCGTTCCTATTACTCACCTTTGTTATGAGTCTGTTCAAATTCTCCTTCCCCATGTAAGAAGTTTGCTGGGAAAGCACAATCTCTTGTTTCTGGATGATGCTGGTCAGGTTTGTTTTGCAGCTCTGATATTGCTTCAGGAGCTCCAGAACCCTTGCACACTGTTCCTGGCTATTAAAGAGAGACCTATTATTCATGGCCTAAGCATAAAACTACAGCCTGAACCTCCTGTCTGCTCACTTCTCCTACATTCAGACATGTGGGGAGTTTGATTACTATGTTTGGATGAGAGAAAAGTCACCAGTAAACTGAAATACAGTGTGCAGCAGATACCACAGCAGCTTGGGTGGTGCTCAGTGGGAGGTGCCACTTCACCCCAGCCTTTGGTGGGATATGAAAACAGATTATTCTCACTGACACTGTGCATGCCATGACAATTAACCAGTCCATGCAAAGCCTCTGGGCATCTTTAAAAACCATAATCCAAGGACAGATGCCCTGGGTGATCAGCCTTTCCCAGTCCCTACTCTCAGACATATCAAACCAAGCTCCTTTGGTCTTTTCCTGCATATGAGACTGTTTCCCCAGCTGTCATCTTCCATTTGTTTCAGTTTGACTTATCTTTTTGAATGTGCTGACATGAAACTCATAGCAAAAGAGAAGACATATCATTTCAAGCAGCAGACAGGTTAATCTTTTCCAATACCTCATTGCATATCTGCTAAATTATGAGACTGTGAAGCCTTAAAAATACACAAAATTCGTGAGCTTTGGCTGCAAACTTTGATGTGCAATTCTTGAACTAATGACATTTACATCATCATAATGGTAATATTTGCTACTGTGTCAGTATTCCATTTACTTTAAAGGACGGTCTAAGGCTTTTTTGTTGTTTGATTTTACAAGCAAATATCTTATTTGTACAATACTACTTTAAGATGTAGCTTTTCTCCTTACCATTCAGCAAGCAAGAGCTTTGTGTCCTCCCATAACCTCTCTGTAACTCTGCACTGCTCATTTGCTTCTTCTGCTTTTTCCTCATTGATCTGTGGGAGCTTGTTAACAATTTCTTGCATAGGTTTCATTTCAACAGCAGCACAATCCAATTCCTTTTCCAATTCCGTTAATGATTTTATCCTTTATTAGAAAAAAAATGAAACACAGCCTTAAATTAAAGTAATTCTTTGATTTGGTCCACAATGTAATTATTAAGTTCCCTAGAAATTCAACCTGAGCTCTACATGCTATATTAAATGACATCATCAAAAGTCTAATTTGATCTTCAGTTCATGTAATTTGACACAGGCATTCAGATGAGTTATGCTGACCTCAGCACTTTGAGAAGGTAATCCAAAATCCCAGAAGGCAATTGGGTCTCTATGAACATTGTGAATTAATTATTACACTGCAGTTTCAGATCAGGTTCATCAGTACCCAGCAAGGGGACCCATCTCCCTGTCTGACAGTTTTCTTGATGAAAACTAAGACCACAACAGTCAAACTCCTGTTTTTTCTTTCTCAATGGTGCTTCAAAAGTTTAAAATGAGTTTAAAAAGCTTCAAAATGAGTTTAAAAGAAAGTAAAAAAATGGAGGCAGCTTCCTTATTTAGGCTGCAAATAAAACTAAGTCCACAGCTTCTGTCAGTGCTCCACAGATACTTCAAATTTCAGTGCTCTACTGCAAAGGAGCCACAGGCTGACTTCACTGAAAATATGAAATTAAAAAAGAATTCACCTTTTTTGAATAGCTGGACTTGTTGGATCCTTCAAGCCTATTTTGTTAATTCTATCACGTAGATCTTGAATGTTTTTAAGGAGTTCACCATTTTTTTTTGAAAAAATCTCGTATAAGTCTTTTCCTTCTGAAAGCACCTGTTCACATGGGGGACTGTAAGTCACATTTAACTCTTCAGATAAAGACAGAACCAGGTTTTCACAGCAAGTCTTTCTCCCACATTCAGCATCTTCCAAACAGATATCAACAGTTTTCAGGCGTTCATCCAAACGTTTTGCCTCCTCTGCCATGTGAGAAACTTCTTGTGCAGCCTCTCTCAGAGCTTTTCCCTGTGTTTCAGGCTGGCCTGGGGGGTCTGTGAGACATTTCATGGAGGACTGAATCTTCCTCAGTGAGGCCATAAAAGCTTCCAGATCTTTAAGGACCGTCTCTCGGATCTGCATTTTATTGCTCATTTCTTCAAGCTGGTTTTGATAGTAAATCATAATTTTACTTGCAGCTTGCAGGTCTATTGGATTAAATTCATCCCTTGCTGAACTATCCAGGTGTTCCAACTGTTTGCACACTTCAATCTGATTTAATATGGATCTCTGTAGCTCCTGAAATTGAGAGAATGACCAACAGTGTTAGCAAGTGAAAGAAAACATATATCCAACATTCAAGATGAACCTATGACTGAAAAACAGATTATACTAGCAGCAAACAGTATGCTAAACATGGTGGTTAAAAGTGAAAACCTATTCTGGACTTCAGTGGAGGAGGGAAAAAAAAACAAACAAAAAAATCAAATAAAATGGTATTCCACACATAGGGGAATTGGATCAGCACTAGCAAAAGCCCAGCAATCTCTGCAGCAATCAGACAAGAAGGAGAGAAAGATAATGAGAGTCCTGGGACTGAAAGCAGCAGACTCTCACAGTGGGATGTCAGTCAGAGCACAGGCAGGCACAGAGATGTTTATTACTCTGCCATCTTTTAGGTTCTTTATGCTGCACTTTTGGAGGAGACTTAAATGTACTCAAAAATCCCTTGGTGGAGCCTGCATGCTCTCTGGTTACAGCCCTCAAAGAGCAGAGCAGTGTGGCAGTGTTGTGAAACTCCAGCTGGGAGAAAAGTCTGTGTCCTTCCAGCCAAAAATGGTCAGGCAGAGTGCACAAGCTCTCTGCCCTACAGGCTGAGAGACCTAAAGCCTCCTTCAGTGGGGAGCCAAGGGCAGACAAACACAAACTTCCAGCCCTGTGCAGCTCTCAGTGTGCAGTGCCTGCCAAGAACAAAACAATATTCACCCTGCCTAATGGACCAGGGCCCAGGCATTAGACACTGACAGCAAGTGAGCAATTACTGCAGCCATGCAGAGCTTTCAAATCCATCCCCAGGTGTGCTCAGATACCTCAGCAGATGTGATAAGGCAGTTTAGATTAGCTTACAAATTAAAACCACATTATGTCTATGAATCCACAAAGTGATATAAGGCAGGTGGGAACACTGTAAATCTGCATCAAAGGGAAGTCCTAACATAAGACAAAACGTTCATGGCAATGGTTTTTACAGCAGAAACTACTGAGGGTCCCTGGCTGCCTCTACAGGAACAAAGACACTTAGAGCAAAGGGAGTCAAATACTGTGACAGATTTTAGAAGGTTTGGGAAGTCTTGTTAGTAGACCCAAACTCCTGAGTGAAAATGCCATGAAGCTCTCCACTTCCTAGACATTAAAACCTGTTCTGGCTAGGGTGTGGTTTCTGCATCTTCCTTCACCTTCAGTTCCCTATAAGCAAGATCACTGTTCATCAGATTAAACTGCTGGATGTCCTTTTTCTTCAGCCGCTGATCCAATTCACAGAGCAGAATGGATTCGTTTTCTATTGGCAAAACAATTTCCAAAGCAGTCCTTAAAGAGTTCATTCTGCAAGAAAGGTAACAAAGCATGAACTGGGGAAGCAAGCAAGAAAAGTCACTCAACATTATACAGCACAAAAAGCCACAAAAAATAATGTAATTGACAGTCTAACAGATCTAATCCTCCTCCTCCTGAGGTCAAAGGAGTTTTAACTTGATTAATGAGAAAAGCATTGTGAATTTAACCAAAAGATGAAAGGAAGTAACAGCAATATATAGGAAAATTGCACAGTGATGTTATGACACCTGGCTCTGTGCTTCTTGGGGAGATTCACACTATCTGCCATGTGCATATGAACCAAGAAAAATGAAGAAAAGCTTAATTTTATGCAATTAAAAATGCTTAAAAATTTGAGGTATTTTCTAAAACACACACAATTCCCTTCACAACACACACATTAGTTACAATGAACCATTCCTTAGCTAATATCATAAAGTGTTATTTTATACCTGGTACTTATAATGTCCTGCAGCTCTTTCCACTCTCCTTGTAGCTTGTTTCTTGTCTCAGAGACAGCAGCCTGCTGCACTTCAAACTCAAGATTTTCTAAGGTAGATGAGATGTTTTCCAACTGTGTCCAACCAGAACTGAGTTCACCCTCTATCACCTAAGAGAGAAACAGTGCTAATTGCATGAATATAATCTGTATTTCTCAGTGAACTGGACAGTTCATAAAACTACAGTTACCAGAGGCTCTTACAAAAACAGTGAATATATCACCTGAAAGTAAGTGTATCTATTGTCTTTTTTTCCCCTTTATGACTCCTTTTCAGCTTCATACAAATCTCCAGAATTTTTTGATGATTAAAATTTCCATGTCAGATGTGTGCCTTGGCTATATTTTATAAATGTTTAAATAAATATGAATGTAAGAATGAAAATATCTCCACTTACTTGTGTTCAAAAGACATAAAACCAAATGTAGAACTGAACTAAATTCTGAGATGCTAGTTAAGCTTTGTACTCCTTTCAAGAAAGGCCTTGAAAAATTGCAGCAATAAACTCTCCAACATCAACACTGTGCCTTTTGTCATCCCCTCAAGGATCTCATAAACCTAATCAAGTTATAAGTCTTGGAAGAGTTCCATTCTGCACATTCACCACTGCCACTTGATGGTTCAACTCTGAGACTCCTCCAGCCCTGACCACCTCTATCATTCACCATTCCTGCTGACAAAAAAACCTGCTTTCTGTAGTTTTTTTTCCTGTTAGACCTATTTTAGCCTGCAGATAACTGAGAGCCACCGATTTCTTCCTTCAGCAACACTTGCAAAACTCCACTGCCAAGCAGGAATGTAGTTCTGCTGAATCCCAAATCCTTGATTTCCCTTCTGCTTCCAATAAACCTGCTAACAAGGATGCTCCTTCTCCCTTGGCAATACACCTAACAGAGAGGTGAGGGCTCTACATGTGAAAATAACAATTTAGGCACCAAGTAGGTCTTCAGAAGACAAATACTTACCTGTAGTTCTAGCAGCTTATTCTGAAGGCATGAAGTGCCCTTTATTTCATCAGTAAAGCCAGATGCTACTTTATCTCTGCTGATTTGTAACAGCTCCTCCAGGTTACTTCTTTGTGTGTTATAGCTAAAGAAAGATGCAATCACTTTTAGAGAGAACATTACTTCTAATTAAATGGAATATGGCAGGGTATTTGCTGACCAAAAGATTACCATACAAAATAAGCACAGTCTACTGCAAATAAGTATTTTAACTAAGTCCCAAATGAATGGGCAGAAATGAGGCTATAAGAAAGAAATGAGAAATTGCTCATCTGGCTAATTTTCAAATATGAATATCTGCCTGCATTCTCTAAATTCAGTTTTATCAATGTAAAAATGTCACTTCTCTAAAAACTTGTCACATTTTTTTTAATCTGAAGTTATTAGTAAGGCAGGTACAGACTATTCTAGCCCAAGAAAAGAGCAGAAATAAAACTTTTATAGCTATAAGTGCTCTTGCTGTAAAATCCTAATGTTTGAAGCATTTAGTACTGTAGTGCTTTCTTACCAGTTACAGAGCAATATTAAGTAAACTGTAGTAGGACAAGGACAGTGTTGCATAGCAGAAGTGCACCCTATGTTTGATACATTCAATTAATCTGTGAATGTCTAGCATAGACATTATTCATGTTAAATATTAAATAATATTAAATATTAATACAGAAGTATTTTATCATTTAAAAATTACCTCTCTAATAAAGCTGTTATGGCCAAATCACTGTCATCCTCATATTTCTCTGCACAGCTTTCTCCATTGTGATGTTTCACATCTGGTTCCAACACTAAATCTGCAGTAGGCCTTGAGGTCTGAGTGAAAATAAAAAGGTTAACAGTGACCTCCACATCATGCTGTGCAATACACAGTGAAGCCTAACAGACATCTGTGTAGGAAGGAATTGCTTGATGTGTCCCAAGGGAGATGAGAGACACCATTCATGAATACAAGATGTGTTTAAATTCAATCATGAACCTAAAGAGCAGATTTTTTAATACTTGCATCCAGCTCATTCATTCTTTCCACAGATACAGACAAATGCCTCCAAGTCATTATTTTCTCACTCTCTGTCCTCTGAAACTTGTTCAAATTACTGGGACACTGTGGGAGATTTCAATTTGAACACAGCTTCTCACTTGACTTTCACCTGAAAATCATTTATAGCAAAATGCAGTGCAAGGCTGGAGACTCATCTCCTTGGGATGCCCAGTGCTGTTCCTTGCATGTTAATTGTTAATCTTTACTTAGTCTACATTCACAGGCACAGGGAGCCTGAGGTCCAGTAAGAGAAATAACCACTTTTTCCCTTTGGCAATGACCTGCCTTTGACAGAGCACTGTTTTTTCACAGTAAGTCTGGACTTCTTACCTCCTGTACAGAAAGGTTATCAATTTGTTGAGAAGAACCAGGCTCTCCTCCATTCTCAGAAGCAATAATGGAGCTCCTACAGTTTAAAAGAAATTTCATCTTCAGAACAAAATATGAAATACAAAAGGGAAAAAAAGAAATCCTATCTAAAAACATTACAGCTGTGATGCAGGGTAATCAAACACTGTACTTGCTACTTTATGAAACTTAATACCAGGTGTTTAAATGTACAGTTGTCCACAGTAATGTACTTGGCAGCACATTTACACTATCACAAAATCTATCTGTGTAAATGATTTATGTGAAGCTACAGGACATTGTGCCCTCAGCCACCCACCCTTTCTGAGGGGACTGTCCCTTCCCAGCACGAGCCAGCAGTGCCAGGGACGTGTCTGCCACAAGTTGTTGAACCTTCTCCAGCTTCTTTTCACAGTCTGCAGTGAGTGTCTGTATCCCTGGGACAGCTCCTTCTGACAGCCTTCCCAGTATTTTAAGGTCTTCTAATGACTTTTTAAGTTCTCTCAGGCTGCCTTCATGTGAAAAAGAGGCCTAAACAAAGAAAAATGATAGAATAAACTCATGTTAGGTCATGAGGATATGCAATTATTCTCATACATTTTTTCTATCTTGGATGAGTGCACCTAGAAATGTAAGATGTCAAACCAAGAAACATACACTTATTTTCCCTTGATTTTTTCTCAAATAGACTCAGCACAGAAATTTCTGGCAACATGTTCCCCAGCTATATTCAAAAGACCACACTGACTCCTGCTTGATTTTGAAATACATTATGTTACTACAGTTTTGACTACTTTGGTCCCAAGCCTTCTTCATCCTGACATCAGAGAGACACGTCCCACTGACTGTAGAAAAAGTAGATGATATAATTATACTTTTAAGAGTGAAATCAAGATATACTAAAAATCTTGAAGGAAAAAAAAAAGGAAAAAAGATACCACCTACTTAACAAGGAGATAATTCTAAAACTCTGCCAGAACACTAATATCTGCAGTAAAAAAAGGTAAAGAATTAATTTGGGTGGCCTTTTTGTCCTGTGTTTACGTAACATAGAGCACAACAGTCCTGTTCCCCAAGCTCAGGCTGCAATAATGTACCTAAAATGGAGGAAGAAGGACAGCAAAGCATCCATAAAGAGAGGTAAGTGAGCAGGAAAGGAGTGTGTCAGGTACCTCATGTTCCTTGATGAGCCCTTTAGTTTTATCCATACTTAGGAGTTTCTTCTCTTTGCCCAATTGCTTATTCATTTTTTTTAAAGTTGCATTAAATTTCTTTTTTTCCCTTTCTACCATGAGCTGGACATAGGATATCATTTCATGACGAACTGCCTGTGAAATTCAAGACACATTGCTCCCATGAGATGCTGAGACAGTATTATACAGCAAGTAAAAACCTCAGAACATAATGTGACAAAAAAAAAAGTGTTTTTCCAATATGTCAGGCCTAATGAGAACAGCCAATGGATTCTCCTTCCTGTGCCATCTCACCTCCCATCTCCTACGAACATCTTCTGCCACTACCAGCTTTTCATGATCAGATGAAATATTTTTCAGCTGTTCTGCTGCTTTTAAGAATTTGTCAAGAACTTTGTTGTCCAGAGCATTAAAAGCTTCCTAGAAAAAAAAAATAAAGAAAAAATAAACAGAACTGATTGTAACTTCTTTACCTAACAAAATTACAGTGGGCATTTTTGGGTTTGATATCCCTTTTAAGAGATCCACATTTGAGATGGGGTGTTTATTTACCAGTCGTCCTCTGGGAAAAAGAGGAGATTCAGTATTTATATTCACATTTTAAAGACCTGTCCAAGAATTCAGACTTGTGGCTCTTGATGGGAATCTTAATTATTGATCAGGAAAAAAACATGGCTGTAGTTCAGAACACAATGATTTCTGATGGAATGATGGAGTAATTTAAGACAGGGCACTGAATAAACTGCCACACAGATTTATGTTTCTTCATTCAAGTTGTCTGCCAAGTTAATAGATGCTGACAGTGCTAAATCAGAAAGCTGAGAAATGCATTAATAGCTACCAGGAAAAAAAAAAACAAACAGATCTTTTTCTCACTATGGTACCTTAAGACTTTTAGAGACCACACAGCACTAAGAAATACTCAAATTCATCTGGTTCAGAAAACAAACCCACCTCATATCTTGAAATACATTCTTCAGGACTTAATTTTTGACTGACAAGTTGCACAGCTTTTGAAATGGAGGCCTCAAGCTCTTTCTGGGATTCTTCAAAATTGAGCAAAGCCTCCTTTTCTGATGGTCTCTTCTCAAATTTGGACAACATGTTGTTCATGTCACTCATGACAGCCTTGGGAGAAAGAGACTTTTCAGAGCATGCCTGAGTGTCAATAATTACATAAAGTTATTGCTTCATCACATCACTCCAGTTTTTCAAGTTGAGATACTGATCTTTGAAATGTTCTAGATTTTGTCCTGGCAAAAGTCTAGAAGACTAATTCCAACAGCATAAAACCTTTTCTATTTTATAGGACTGATAAGGAGTCTTCCTTATCTCTAATTATAGCATTCTGTGATATCTCTGTGTGTACAAGGTGGAGTAACAATAAAAAATGAGTACCTCTATTTTGTCTCTGGCTTCTTTAATTCGTGCCTTTGTGTGAGAATGCTGTTGAAACTCCTGACCTGGAACATTTTGCATCAGGGATTGCAATATCTCTTCTGCTGCCACAACTTGTTCTTGGCATGAGGTTCCTCTTGCAGCCAGACTCTGGTTGAACAGAAAGCATTAGAAGCTTTTACAGTGTTTACTTTTTGTTTAAATGCAGTGGATGACAAAGCCAACTTTGACCATGGATGGTCAATATTTGGTCAAGGAAAAACCTCATACTCCAATTATGGCCAGGGTATTGCACTGCAAAATCTCTGTGAGGAGAGAAAGAAATTTGCTGCCATCCACAGGGGATTCTGTTTGCTGAAACTATTTCTTTCTGTGGACGCAATACCTCCCCTGCCTGTGCCTCAGAGCCAATTAGAAGTATTTTTCAAACACTTTCTCCCATCCCAACAGCTTCCCAAATGAATGTGCAAACCACACATTTGGATATGCATCATCTGATAATGAAGTCATCCAAAAGTAAGCAGATATCAAGGCTCAGATTTTCCTGTGGTGTTCAGTGCTAAAGGCAGGAAGCAGCTGGGTGTTCTGCATGCAGGAGCACTGTGCCATGTTTGAATATTTATCATGAAATGTCGTTATTAGAGCTGTTCTGATCTATGAATATTCAACACATTTTCCTGTTTGAAGTTGCCAATTAGCACTCTTCTAATGATAATCAGTGCTTTATTCTGGTTCCTGACCTATTGCACTGCAGGTAACAAGCAACCTGATCCCTCCTGCTCCCAGACATGAAGATACAATACCAGCCACATTTTTGGAGCCTGTATTTCATGATGCCTTTTGTTGCTTCATGGTTTTTAACAAACTAGTGTCACACTGCAAAATGAGGCTTATTTTATAAACATGCCTATGATTATAAAAAGATGAATAGATTATTTTCATTGTCTCTCACTCCTAAATCTGTCAACTAAACAGTGCAGGAAGGCACAAACCAACAGTAAACTAACACTGATTCTGGTTCACAGTTGTTGTAGGTAGATCTGATGAACTGAACAGTATTTCTGTTTAATTACAGCAGTTAGACAAAGGAGCTTCAATGAAACATCCTTCTGGTGGTCACCTTCACACCATTAGATTATCCAGTCCCTGTTGCAGAAACAGTAATGGCAACATAAGACAGTGTTTCAGCTCCTCCAGTGGAAAGCTTGGCATCTTTGTTCAGTCTCACCTTCACAGGTGAAGAAAATAAATCAGGCTTTGTTTTGAAGTTGCTGAATATACATATTTTATGTATATATTGAATACATATTGCCACCTTGCCATCTGCTGAGGTTGGGGGGGAGTAATCCCTGGCAGAGAGATGTGGGAAACAACAGTGGCTAGTAAAATTGCTTGTTAGAAATTAATTTGTGCTCTTTGTGAATATTTAGAGCAACTGCCTATAAGCTGAGATTCCCAAATTACCCCACATGCTGTTGAAAATACTTCAAGTATCGCAGTTTTTGATGGGCAAGCCTTCGAGTAAAGCCAGGTTGTCCCAAAACTCCTTCCTGCACTGGAGAACAGATGATAAAAGCACTGTATGACATGGGGGAATTCTTAAATTGGCAACTTGTGAATTTCTAGTCTGCTCTGAAGTGCTGTGCTAGCCAGGAGTAATTTATATCCCTCAAGAACAAGCTGCTGATCAGTGGCACCCACAGCACTTCACTGGCACCTGCTTGTCATCTGGACATTCTGATGTTGGAATATTCATTTACAGTTCATCTAGGAGCAATCCTGAGACATAACATCACAACACTAACACTATCTTGACTTTTTACCAGTGTTACAGCACAAAGTGTACATTAATTTCTGCTTCACTGATGATGGCTCATTTTACCCCAGCCACAAATCCGTGCTGAAACAGGAGAATCTGATGACTGAGTATTTAAAGCAGTATTTTCACCTGCAAATGTTGCTCTGTCTCAGGTTCCACAGGCCCCTCGTGACTGATCTTGCCAAGCAAACATCCAGTCTCTGCTGCCCAGCTGTCCACCTCTCCAAGGAGCTCCTCCATTTTCTCCAGGCTCCCTGGAAGTTCCCTGGTCTTCTCAGCAGCATTTGTACTCTCTTCTCCAAGCTATAAACCAAGAGCAAGGTAAGATGTTCATTCCCATCAGCAATGCGTGAGCCTCTCCACTACCCTCCTCCAACACAGTCACCACTTCAGTTGTTTTCCAGCTTTAGTACCCAAGAGGGATCAAATGAAAAATAAATGTCAAAAATACTGGTAAATTAATGTGAGGCTCAGTTCCTCAATCCTGAGGGCAGGTGGGACAGCACAACCTGAGCCCACAAGCAGCCACAGCCACAGTACTAAGGAGAATAAACTCCTGGGCTGCAGCATCTCCCAGGTAATGCCAAGAGAGCAACAGTTGGTGTTGGCCAAACCAAGATCAGGAACTGTGCTAACAGTTTAATGGTACTGGCAGTCACAGGCCAGAGCTCAAGCATTTGGCCTTGCTTTTTGATATACAAAAAAAAAATATATCTGATAGGCTTAACGTCCAAAGCAATGCCAGAAAAATAACTTCTGAAGTCCTTAAGACTTTTAAGGTACAAGAAGCCTCTCTATCTTTAATTCCTCAACATATTTCCTAAAAGCATCTCTTATTAAGGGTTTCTCTAGCAAACCCTGGATTTCCCTCACCCTTGGGAGTACATTTGCTCTGATTTTACTGCACTCTCACTAAGGTCATCTCCTACAAAAATGCAGTCATTTTTTGCCACCGTTTACTGTCAGAGCAGTACCTTTAATAAATGGCAACAAAAGGCTCAACTTGGAAAATTAAGAGCTCCAGTATTCCCAAGCAGAGTGAAAATGTCATTCTTGTGAAAGCATTCTAGGAAATGTAATATATGTAACATTAGGCAAGCTAGTACAGGAATTTACAGCAGCCTAAAAACCTGTCAAGTGAGCTGGTGAAAAGTTGTACAACCTCAGAAATATCTGTGCAGCAATAATTCCTTTCTACTAGCTGAGACAGAGATTGTAAAATTTAGCAAAAGCTCACAGGAGAATCAAACTCTGCAATAAGATTTCTTTTTATAAGTGGTTTCTAAATTTCAATTAAAAGAATGAACATTTTCCATCACATTATAAAGAGTATTTAATAACTGAGCACAAAGACTTGGGATGCCTCTGTGTATTCTCTGTTCCTCCTGTTTTAAAACTGGGAATATTGAGTTGACTGAAAGACTGATGAACTACTGATTAGCAAGCAAGTCTAGAAAACATGACTTTGAAGGCTGCATGGCAAAAAGAGTCATATGAAACTAATAACTCACAAAGTGTGTCCTCTTGATGAACTTAGCCCATCTCCTGTTCAGTTTCTTCAGCTCTTTGGCAATATTTGATCCAACTTGCTCTTTGCTGACTTCAATGAGGTAGTTTCCAGCTTCATTTAAGGAACCATGAATTGAATTCCTCTTTGCCAGGACCTCAGCAGGGATCTAGACAGAGGCATTGAAATCATTTAAAGCAGAATCCCATCAAAAGTTTATTTCCAAAATGAGGAACAGAAAAGCAACAAAAACAGCCACAGTCACATAAAATACTTTCCTTCCAGGAGGTTTCCATCTGTCATTACTAAGAGAAATTCAACTACATACCTCTTTTGGATGCTCATTTCTGTTTTCTTCCAGCCACGTCTTTAATAAATGATTGTTTTCTGTATAATTACTCCAGGAGGACAGGACTTTCTGTAGGGTGGTATTTACATTGGAAATATAGTCTTTGCACATGGAAATCTTTGACTCCACTGTCTTAAAAAGTCTGCTGATTTCTTGAGGGTCTCCGGCTAGGACAGCAAACAGAGATCATCGTTACACATTTGGAAACAGAGAGGTTAATTACACAGAACAGTAGATGGAATTAAAACTGGTGACAACACATCAGTTCAAAACAGAGCTCTTCCTATCAATTTACGTGCACAAACTTACCTAAGTCAGGACCAAGTATGTTTTTGCTTTTTAAATCTTCACAGATGAGAGTAGCAGTTTCTAGTTGTGCTTCAAGTTTCTTCTCTTCAATGAAATTCTGCCCAAAGTGAAAAGTAACTGACATGGGTAACACTGAACCACATAAAACTGGATAAGAAGTACAACTTGGAACATATATTTTTTAAATTTGATCCTGCAGGTTAAACAAACTGAGCAAAGCCCACCCAGCAACTCAGCTGCACCCTTTAGTCTGAAACAGACCTGTCCTTTTACTTGGCTTGGGCAGAGAATAACATTCATGGGAACGTTCATACCTGAGTACCACTGCCTGAGCCACAACCCTGCATGAGTCAGGACTGTTTCTTTCAAAAAGTTACAGCCTTAGGGCACTACTGAGAAATAGCATCAGTCACATGATCAAGTCAGGTAGAATTTAGTCACAAAAGTCAAAGAAGTGATGAAAGTGAAAGGTGAGTTTCTCTGCACAGAAATATTGATGTGCCCAGTTCCTGTCACAGATCAAGTAAGATTCAAACTGGGGGTAGAAAGGGTGAGAGAAGAAAAATGGGAACAGAAGAGGAGACTTGTGCTTTGCATATCCATCCAGGGAATGAGGGTTTTTCAGCCCTTCTCTGTCTGAGCTGCATCTCACCCCAGAGCTCCCCACTCCTCCAAGAGTCCTGCCCAGCAGGCTACAAAACAATCTCCCCTGTGGCCACAACAAACCTGGGCCACCACATCACCACTCAGCCAGGACTTTGTATCATGGGACCAGAAAGAGAGCCAGCAACAAGCCCTAAACTCCCTGGGAAAGCTCTGCATTCTCTCAGCTTGAGCCAGACCATGAACCACAACCGTAGAAATAACATGATAATAAGCATTTATGAAACCAACTGAATCAACAAATGTGGCTCAGACCAACTCTGTACTCCCATCTCACCACAGGGTAAGGCTGATACTGCTCAGGAAAACGACTATTTTATACAACTCTTGTTGCCTCCTTCTATGGTTCTCAGGCTGGTGAAACTCCCACTAATTTAACGAGGGATTTGCCAATCTGAAAAGCTTCTGAGGAACTCTTTAGAAATGTCACTAAGATGAAATTCACATTCCCATTAACTGGAGATGGGGCAAAACTGATGGCATCAGCATTTTCATCTCTGCCCTTATTCTTGATGCAATTTCTTTGTCAGTATTTGGGGTCAGATAATCCATCCCCTCCTAGAAGACTACATGGTTAGTAACTTGAGTCCAGAAGCTGAACTAAGCACAAAATGTAATAAACCAGGAAAATCCATATTCACCATGAAGCATAAGGAGGTAAAGCAGCTGGGAAAAGGAAGAGGCAACAGCAAAAGGCAGCACTGTGAATAATGGTTGGTTTTGAAGACAGCAATTCCTAAAACTATCCCAGAGAGGTTTCTATGGACTGGAGCTAGGGAAGAGCTGCTACTGCTGGGTCCATAAATAGTCTAGAAAGAAAAAAATCTTCACAATAAAAATGGGTAGAGAGAAAATTACAGTTGTGGCTTGCATTATTTCTCCAAACTGAAGAAAGAACTCTCATTCAGAGAAAAATGGGAAGATGCTGGCCATGAAGAAAGTTTCTGTGGAAGTCTAAGTGCCCTTATTTGCACAAATCCCAGCTCTCACCAGTCCACCACACTTCTACCAACTATCACAGTATCTTCGGATGAGGAAGACACAAACTGGAATCAAAACAAGCTGGGAAAGAATTACTGCCAGGGTGTGACACATCTTAAACTTACATTCCAATTTTCCAGCAGTGATTCCACAGACTCTTTGGATCCGTATTTCATGTCCCAGATATTTAGCTTTAACATCACCTCACTGGCAATAGCTGAGCACAGTCCATAGTGGTATTCAAGAAAAGTGCTGCAGTTCGTGACACGAATGTTGCTGAATCTACAAACAGAAAAATGTTCCAAAAGTTTTTTCATAACCATTGGCTCCACAAAGTATTAACATATAAGGTTTTTATCCTAAAAACTCAGAATTACATACATGTAAATATTATTATCTTATGACAGGAATAAAATTTTAAAATAACAACGGTTCATTTTTTTTTAAGCAGCAAAAATTTTAGTCAATATCGTCTGTTCAAATTATGAAAAAACTTAAATGCCCACAAAAGGGGCATCTGCCATCTTTATGTCAAAGCATCTCAGGTTATGGATACACATTCACTGGCCCTGTTTGAAAATACCCCCCAAACAGATATTACAAGCTGTAGATCTCAGTGATTTTAAAAGATGGAAATCCCCACCACGAGGGAAATTTTTACATTGAATATTCAAAATATTCAAGTTTCCTATCCCTAGTGGGTGTTTCCTACCCCACTAGGAAAGGGTCTCTGTAAAGGTCCTGTTAATGAGCTCTACTCTGTACACATAATTAACATTCATTGCATCAATGAGAGATTCCTGCCTACTCCACTTGATAGTCTGTGCTTTGGTGGGAAATGCTCTTTTTCTGCAAGGTATAGATAAATTATGAGCTTTTTTTCAGAATAGCAGAGCAAATCAAGAGCAGATCTAGAATATAACATTGTCAAAGTAGAGGAAATATGAGCATCACAACCTTCTTTTCATTTCCTCTAATTTCTCAGGCAAGACCAGTGGCACATTATTCTCATCTTTATTCTTAAATGACTGAAGGGTGTCCAAGTGAGAATCAAAACAATCCATCAAGCCCTGTGAAGAAAAAGACATAGTAAGACATTCATTTGTACGTAGAGTATTTCATCTGGGAATCTGCAAGTCACCTGGCATTAGGTGAGAGCTATCAAGAACTAGTCAGCACAAGATAATCTTCCAGTGTCTTTACTCATTAAAGTGCTATGGAATATTTACCTCATCACCTTCAGAAGTGCATAGTTAGTGCAGTACTACCTCATTTCTCTTATCACTGTGCATCTAGAGTTAAATGAGCCTACACTACTCCTGCTATCAGCATTTTCTGTACTTTCACTGTCATTTTCGGGACAAAAAAGCATCATTGTAACAGTTTCAGGATATGAAGTTGTTCTTTGCTATGTGTTAACAAAGATTGAAAGCTAAACCCATTGAATAAACCTGTTATGTGATTTGTTTCATAATTCATCTGACTGATCAATAAATTTCTGTCTAATACTATGGTGGCAGCAGATCAAATTAACCATCTGATGGCCAGTATCACATGATTGGGGAGTATCTCACAGTCATGTGACTCGGTACCAAATTCCCTATGTAGAAATAAAACATGAAATATATTGCACAGAATATAAGTGTATTTGTAAATGGCATGTAAAGAAATATGCTAAAAGTTCATTTCTATGTAATAAAACTTGCTACAATGGAAATGTTAATGTTAATGGAAATGGCTAAATTCTCAACCACAAAAATGGTGCACAGATTTTAAACATTTCATTTTGTAACCTTAATACTATACCAGTCATACAGTTATGAGCATTGGTGGGTAATTCCCTACACCTTAAGAGAAAGTAAAATTTCCCTTATAAAGGCACCACTCTGGCAATTTGATTCCTACATGAGACATACTGAAAACACTGACCAGAGGAGGGAAGGAGAAAAAAATCTCAGCAGAGTGTTTTCCCATAAGGAAAAGTGTATTTGACAGAAATTGAGTATTACAGGTTTCTTCTTCTCAAGGAATGTAATGATTTTTACTTATATAGTCAATGGGAGAAATTACACTCCTTAACAAAACGACACCTCTATCTTTGTCTCGTTCCTAAAAACACTTTAACTACTTCTGTTGCACAACAAAAATCTTGGATCAAATGGATAAAGGCTGGCAAAGCTGTTACCAGTTAAAAAGCCATCTCTAATCAGAGAGTGACTAGTAACAGTACAAAAAATTGGTGTTATAAAGCCTCTTGCAAGAACCTCCACTGCTCATTCTTTCAATTCTCTTTAAGAACTTGCCACAAACCCAACAAACTTGTTCATAAAAAAACAAATTATGGCATTACAAGGACCAACAGGCATCAACACATCTGCTCTTTCAGAGTTTTCAGACTCAAAAAGATGTTTAAATTATTACCAGTGCAAAGATTTCAAGATCAGAATAAATAACTTGCATGGTACTGAGGTATCAAAATATCTCCTACTGCCTTGAATGGAACTACAGAGTGATTCAGTAAATATTTAACTTTAAAAAAACTCGTTGAACTCACTGGAATGTAACCTTGACTCAAGTGCTTTTCTGAATAGGTATGTATTAAGCATAGATTTAAAGATAAGGATGCAATTACCCCATGTAATTACTTAAACAAACAAGTTGCAAGAACCACATAAAAAAGAATGCCATAATTTACTCATTCAGGTAGCACTCAAATTTAATCTTACCCCAGTGAATCCAGAAACCTTCCTTATAGACCCATGCAGTTATTTAATTAATCTCATCATTCTTCAAAGGTGTGCTCAGAAGAGCTTTTCATCTTTAGAAGATAAACACATGCACACCACCTCCCAAAATGTCAAACAGCAACTCCATAACAAGTGCTTTGCTAGGCCAAACTGAAGCAGAATGTTCCTTTGTGATCAGTATACCTTGAATATTACAATTATTTCTCTGAAGACCAACATTGCTTTAAATGGATCCTGCATATCAGGCAAATCTTCTGCCTGCAGCCGTTCTACCTCCTGCAGCCAAGCCTCGATGCTGTGCAGAGGGGAGGGCAACATCTGGTCCAGCTTCGCTTTCCACTCGTTAATCTTCAAAAGGAAAATAAGGGATTAAATTTCTCACTATTACTTTCTTCCCCATCCCTAAGATACTGATAAAAGCTGCACCAACTGACACCCCAGATGTCCCAGACACCCACTCCCCCACGCCTGGCACCATTCAGAAAAGGAGCTTCCAGTGAAGGCAGTTGCAAATCAGTTATGTTTACCTGAAACCCAGGTTTGCTCCCAGCCTGTAACCTCTGTAACACCACAGACAATTTGGTGTTACCATCCTTGGCTGGTGACCACCTCAAGGCCCAACAGCTTTATAGGGAACATGGGAAATTTATAGGAAACTGGTTGCAAAAATAAGAGGGGAAACAGAAATGCTCTGAACAGCTTTCCATCACGGTGCTGACAGAGGAACATCTTTTCCAAAAAGAGCAAGTACCAGCATGACCCGACACATCCCTATTCATGGCAGAGGGATCTGACACAGCCAATCTCACTGCAAAGCCCTGACCAATCAGGTCTCCCTATATCAGGATCTGTGCCATGGGAAAGAATATATTAACAGACTTTTCCCAGTTGCATCACTTTCTGAGCCATAACTATGTCCCAAAATAACCTTTTAAGCATAAATAGGCCAAAAACTTCCATCAGGAGAGTGCCCAAAGATAACCAGATGTGGGGCATTTTCTGCAGACATCTCACAGCCCTGAGGTTCAGGAGGCAGAAGGATAACACAGTCACCTTCTGCCTCCTCTTGGGCACTGAACACCACTCAGACTTTCTGGACTTCAGGTTCAGGGTCAACACGTCTTTTATCATTCCAAATAAAGCATCACCTCCCCACTTTTCCCTGTGTGAGTTCCTGGGTAGACTTAACCTTCCTCATCAAACATGGTCACACTGGTAACGAGGTGAGCAAGAAATGCCTCTGACCTGAGAGTTCACTTTATCCCACTCTTCTCTCATCTGCTTCTGGCCTTCACTCAGCTCAGCTTCACTTCGTTTTGACGACAGCACAGGCAGAAAGGCGTTTTTTTCTTGGTTAAATCTTTCCATAAATGACATCATTTCCTAGGGATAAAATAAAAGAGCAATTCACAGAAGTCTTCAGATGGAAGCTCATGCAGCCAAGTACTGCCTTTGAACACATTGGGATGACTTCCATGAACTTCAAAGGGTGTGATGCATGCAAAGGCAAGACAGCAGAGGCACATGTGTCTCCAGGCAGTGTGAAATTACAGGTGCCATTCCCTAAGCCTGTGTCTAATATAACGTCAGTGCAGTCAGAACACAGTTCTCCCCTCCCAGCAAGAGAAAGGGAAAATTCCTTCCCTCACTGTTCCCCATGGGCTATTTTATTACAAACTCTGGCTACAATATAAACCAAAGAAAACTTTACTTCAGCACAACATGCAGACAACATTTCAACTACTCATCTACAACACTAGTTGGGTAAAACCTACTGTTGTGATTATCACAGAATAGTGAAGGCCCCCTAAAAGGCCTGTGTGACTGAATCTTCTCCAAGGCTTCAAGTACATCAATTAAGACACTACTTTACTCTCTCCAAAGAAACTTGCTCAAAAAACCAAGCAGTATTTATATTTTTCATAATAGAAAAAATTTTATCCTACCTTTCCTTCAATCATATTGAGGGCATTTACCAAATTCATTGTCAGACTTCCAACTTTTGTTTAAAAGTTTATTTAACACTTCAGTTTAAGCAATGAAGATGAAAAATGCTAAAACTATTCCCAGAAACAGCTGCTTTTCACAGAAGCAGTTAAATATGAAATGCAACATACCTTGCACTTCTGGTAATAGGTTTCATTCTCTGTGTCACTCAGCAGCTTTGATAACTTCTCCTCCTGTGCAGCCAACCAGCCCAGGGCCTCTCTGACTTTTTCCTGGTAATTAGAGCAGAAAATTTCATTTTTCCATTTTGCAAGCTTTGTTTCTAATTTACATTGTGCCATAAAACAACACTCATTGAGCATATGATAGAGTCTGTTCAAAGCTTCTGAAAAACAAATTCCTGGGGAGCTGATGAATTTTGAGTCAGGCATTATTACAGAGCAAGGCCAAAGTTCTAAACCTGGCACGTGGATATATGAATGCATCAAAAGTAGTTCCTGACTGCAGTCCCACTAAAAGGAGATTATCAGTATGGAAATTTGTGAATAACCAGTAAATACATAAACTCCCACAGGAGAATACAGAGAATAGAAAATGTGGTTTTCCGGTCAGTGTGATCTGAGAGTGACAACTTTTGTCCACTTGACATGAAGCTACTAAATTAAAGCTGGTTGTTCTGTGTATTTGCAAATCTGTTTGTCTCTACCCCAATGTTTACACAGACTTCAGAGCACACATGAAGACAACCAAGCTTGAAAATGTGCACTGTAACAGTTAAATGAAAAAATAAGATAATCTGCACAGCAATTCCACTTAGATGATCAAAACTCTGTAACATTAAGTCTTTTCTACCACACAGGAGCATCACAAGGTTCAAAACTGGGTTATGTCAGTAGCAGAATCAGAGGGTACTCTCTGTTACTGATTCAGATTATAAACTGAGGAAAAAAAGAACTGAGAGTCTCAGCATCCACAATGCAAGTCCATTTAAGAATGCCCCAGTGATAAACCACATAACATACCTGCATGTCTTCTTCAGACTCAGGCAAATTCTTGGAGTATTGCAAAAACTGAGCCACATAAGTCATGATTGATTTTTCATCTGGATTCATAATGTCAACATCTACAAGAGCCAATACAGCATTTACATAATTATGCAGCCTTCTAGGCCTGATCACATAATTACACACTATACTGCAGTTATTAAAACACATTACCATAAACATGTTTATTTTGCAACAGCTCACTTAACATACCATTGACAGAAATTAATATGTAATGAACATTTTTTCCTTGGGAATATTCTAATACAGCATGATTAACTAATGAAAAAGTTTCTCCCATGAACAGGAATATTTCATATCCTTTTTTTCTGCATATTGTTGCCAACTCAAAAATCATATAATCCTAAGTATAAATGATTCTATAAAATAAAGAACCTAAGGTTTGAGCATTACAGTAAAGAGCAATGTTCCATTTCAGGCTTAAGCACTGTCTTACTTTATCCTGTGTTACAATTCAAGACATACAGGATTATATTAACCTTACCCCTGATAACGAAGATTTTAAAAAAGCTGACCATTTACCTTCGGGCTCCAGAAGCCGTGGGATATTCAGCTCCAGTTCTGCAATTCTGAAAGCCTCTTTCAGGTTTTCTTTATTGCTTCTGGCTTTTGCCTTGTCCAAATCCACCAGCCCTGGCCGTAGGGTTTGGATGATGGCTAAGAAAGCCAGTCCACTCCGCCAGCTCGACTTGAAGTCAGTCACGTTGACAGAGCTGTGCCTAGCCCAGAAATTATCAGAAACAAAATGTCAGGCCTTCTGGGGAAACAGGATAAAAGTACAAATTCAGAAAAAAAATATAAGTTTAGGAAAATGGAGTATGAACCAAATCCAAGAGAACTTTGCCACTGAACTTTTGCAGAAGCAGAGGCAGACAACAATACAGTCAATACTACCAATCCCTGCAATTATATATTTTCATTTTATTTCTGAAAAATTACTCTTTTTGTGTGTGTCTTATGATGCAATCTGAAGATAAAGCCTTTTTGATCTAATATCCTTTCTGAATATCACCTTCCTGCTCAGTATCTATGCATTCAATGGGATGGAAAAACAAGAAGCAAAGCACTGCAGAACACATAGATAATTGTCTGTAAGGACACCAAGAACTGGAATCAACTCTGGTATTTTAGACAATCCAGACCTTAAAAGTGATGTATTGCCACAGGAAAATATTTCTTTTTCTCTTATTCAGTTTAGTGCCTTTAAAATATCTTCTATTAAGTGATGTCTGGACCGTGGTGAGGTGCCCAGCACTGTGGGCCACAGAGAATCCTGGGACAATTTTCCAAAATCAGCCTGTATATTATGAGTATGTTACAGCATGGAAAAGATGTGAGGTTTAGGGTGATCAAATTTAGTTACAAAACAATGGGCCAGGACTTAAAAGTTTTGTTCCCTTATCAAAAACTACAGGATTCACTGATAACAAAATAATTCCATGTAATGACAGAAATGATACTGCAAACTATACAGCAATATTGCTGAAAAACAGGCAAAAGAAAGAGGAAGATTAAATAGCCAAAGAGATGGGTTTTATGTGCCAATTACTCTTGTTCTGATAAGACACAGCTAAAAGGCAAACTTCAGTGCCATTCTCCTAGAAGAAAGTGTCTGATGTGCTGATGAAGGCCTTTGTGTCTCACTAATAAAATGGAATATTAGTAGGGTGTTATTAGAACATAAAGCAACCAAAGAGCTGGAGAAAAAAGACTGACATTACTGTAAAACATATTTGAAAGATCTGGAGTGAAACAACAGCCCTTGAAAAAAATATAAGAGGCAGAAAGTCTGCTCCTTGCAAGAAATATCTGTGTCTTCTGCAGATCGTAGACTGTGAATACTCCCATTGAAAGCAACTCTGCTATCTGTACATCAAGCAGAAGGAAACATCTTATTAGAGTTAGGGATTAGGACCTGTAGGATTAGGATCCCTCTTGGGGGTCATGCACTGCTTTGACAGAAAGACATAAGATGTGGGAATTGTAGAAATGCTACATTTTCCATTCAAAAAAAATTAATTATAGAAACTTTGTGAACTAGTGTCAACCATAAGGATTAAAATGAGCTGATCATTTAAATATTCGACTAGACTTATCAGACAGAAGCCCCTAAAAAAGAAAAGCCAAACAACCCAAATTGCATTGCTGTATTTTATGAGTAAGATGAGCTTCACTTTATTATACTTAAATGGCTCATGTGAAAACATTTAGGAACTGATTGATGCTAAAAGTATTGGTAACCACATCTGAAATTTAAAGGATTTTCTTTTAAGCTGTCACTAAGCAATATTAGAATACCACCATGTTCAGAGGAAAGCAGTAATACAAAATGTAGCACACTATTTATAAGTCTTGAATGGAACTTACAGTGAACACTGTTCTTTTGCCCACAACAACAGAGCCTTTGTCGCTGACATCTTCCATCGCTCCTTAATTTTAGCACTTTTCTTAGCTGATCTGCTTGCCTTTGGAGAGGAGTCAACAGCACTTGAACAATCAAGTGAAGGCTGATTGTAAGTACAAGCAAGTGTCCTGGCCAGTTCTTCAATCTATCAGAGATGACAGAAGACTTAATCAGGCTTCAGTGAAAAATTACCAAGACATCAATGGCAGAACACCATTCAGAAGGGACTCAATCACAGCTGTAACAGCAGTTTCCCTACCCTCCCAAAATCAGATTTAATCTGTGAAATCTGAACTATTTCATGCTGAATTCCCATCTTTAGGCAATTTTTGGCAGGATATATTCACCCAAAGACTTCCACGTTACAGTGTGGGTACCAGCAATGACACAAAGGGACCTTCTCACTCCATTTTTACGCCTACCAGTGGCAACAGCTCGAGGCAGCTGCTTTCTGCTGTCAACTCTGACATGTATTAGACATGCTTGGATTTTGCCTGCTCACACAGGGTGCAGGAAACCTACTTGACAGACCTCAGAGATCTACATTTGGTTAAAGAAGCTCTTTTTAGGTAAAAAGTTACTGCATAGGCTTATGTGCAGTACAAGAATCTTCAGCACCGAAGTACCTCCACTATGAAAAATATGGGGTAAATACTGTTAGAAAACTTTGTTTCTTTGCTTCTTATTGTGTAAGAAACATGACTATGACAGCCTTCATCTTATTTCAGGCACCTGGTACTAAAAAAAAAATAAGAACTGCACACTATAAGCACAATAACCACTGAAGAGTGGGGCTACCCCTGAGGGAGATGGATGTGAGCAACTTCACACTATTTGCCCCATTTGGAGCTTAATCAATGCAGGCCTTAGACAGGCAAGGTTTAGCCTATTTTTTAACTTGCTATTTCAAGAAAAATCTCAATCTTTCCCTCCCACCATTTGCAGCTACATCCTGTTTGTCACTGCATTGCTGAAGCAGCACTGGTGCATCTCTCCTTGAGCTGTCACTTTCGGATGTCAGAAAATAATCTTTTGCTTTGTTCTAATTCATCTCATTTGGCAATCACATAGCACAATAATTTTGTGCTTTTCCCCTCTACTAAACCTCTCTTACATCGCTGAAATACTTACATGAAAATGAAATATAATGGTCCAGATTAGGCCAAGCACAATGGAAGGTTTTCCTTCAATAATGTCAGCAACATGAATATTTATGAGCTTCAGCTAAGGAGGAAAAAAAGGGATCATTGTTAACAAAGAAAATGTTCCAGCAGCTAAACTGGCTTTAGTTGTGAATTTTGAAGTTAATACTCACTGATCTGCTCTTTAAAAATGTCAAAGCATTTTCTATGTTACTTCTACATTGGAAGGTATTAAATCCTTTTTCCCGTGGCTGTGAAGCAAAAAGAACAGGTTACATCCTCAACTGTAAAAATTAATTTTATTCTACATTTTGATAAGGGAAATCCTGCAAAGATTCATAAATTGCTTTGGATCAACTTATTTCAGTGTGTTTCAGAGTCAGTGGTATAAATAAGAGTTACTTGCAGCTCCTTCTGCCTCCAGAGGGATCACTCATATGGTTACAATTAAGCATATCCAAAAATCTTTGCTGGATTTGACAAAGGATTGAGGTAATATTTTTATTACTCTGTCTTACCAGATGTTGACCTGAAAGCACTTCCAAGAGATCCAGAAGCAAATGTCCCTGCTGTATGTCTGTGTACAGGTCTGAGATAACAGAGGGAGGCGTATGCTGCAAAATAGATTTTTATCTTTTGTCATTTTGAATCCAACACACTATAAAGCATCACAGATTACTCTCTTAAAAAATGTTTAGCATCCATTATTTTGTCATCAAACTGGAATAAAAATCTTGCATGTAATCAGCCATATCCTGCTTCTTCTAACACATTATTGTTTGTGTCTTATTCCCTTAGTCCTGCCTCTGTGTGTTATAAGGGTTATTTTAGGCCTCACTTTCAGGTATTCACATTTTTCAAGGAAGTAAGTTGCAAAAGACTCCAAAATTTTGAGAAAGGGAAAGCTAAACAAAGCAGTTAATTCATATTTTGAGATCTTAATCAATATACCCCAAGTACAAATTTGATTACAAAGCTGCATAACTAAACCTCTTTTCACGCAATTGTGATCAACACAACACAAACTTATCTCAAGCTCAGCAGCTTCTGCTCAAGGAGGGACAAAAACAGGATTATTTTTTCTTACCTGAGCAAGTCTGAGCCCCAGCACAGCTGCAGGAGCTGTTTTGTGAAAGCTTAAAGAGTGCCTGTGCTACCATGTGGTTTGTCTTAATACTCACCACTCACTCAGGTTATCTCATTAAACTCATGTTTTTGATTGTGTAATAAAATAACACTTACCTAATCACAGTAAAACTAACTGTAAATACAGAAACTCATAAACCTCAAGACATGTGCCACAATCCACCACAAGTTTTACCACATGAGCAAGGAAGAGTGTCATCCACTTACAAACCATCTCTTACAAATGTTCCTGGACACTCACCAAGACACTGCTGTTGCACTTATTAAAGAAATGCTTTCCAGGGGCTACTTTTTCCATCCAGTACTAAAAATACTCATACTAATTCTGTTTATTCCTAAAAACTCAATCTCCATACAGCACCTTGGAATCAAAAAGGCAAAAGGCATGTCTTTGCTAAAGAATCCCCTTCTTACCTTTGCCAATATTGAATTTATCCAACTAGTGAAGGTTTTCTTCTGTGTAAACTCTCGCTGCACTGGGAAATAAAAAGAAAAGAAACTGTTAATGGAAAAAATGATCTGGTTTTATTTCTCCTCCTCAAAAACATCAAAGTACAGCATTCATCCCAAACCTAAGGTCCATTTCTCCACATATTAAGTTAGTATTTAATACCAGTTTTCCCTCAACTCTTATTTTAGAGCTGGTATTTTCTTGCTTGCAGAGTTGACACTGCAAAGACCTCTACAACCAGCAAGTGTACTCCACAGGATGCAGCAAAGAGCAACTAATGGAGGTTTTCCGAGAAGCTCAGCAAATACAAACAGCAGTGTGAACACATAATTTTACAGAGAAGTGTGGCTACAATAGTTCTGTCCATTCCTAAATGTTCCTTGAAAGATTCTGGGCCACAAATAGTACAAGATACATCTTGAAATTCAAGTGTTGAAAAAAAGACCAGGTCTCCTGAAAGGTGAAGCAGAGGATGAGCAGCAGAGTCAGACGAGACCAGCTC
The DNA here is from genome assembly GCA_035041345.1 of Poliocrania exsul. Taxonomy (NCBI): domain Eukaryota; kingdom Metazoa; phylum Chordata; class Aves; order Passeriformes; family Thamnophilidae; genus Poliocrania; species Poliocrania exsul. Next base: position 57,158,001 of record JAWWLZ010000172.1, read on the forward strand.
CCTGGCCCTGATGATGGCCAGTGGATTACAGGACTCCTGAGCTCACCTCCATCCCAAAAACCCAGCCCATTCCCAAGACACACCACGAAAACCCTTCATACATCCCTAGGGGCTGGATGTCTGCACCCAAGTCTGAGGTGACAGCCAGAGGTGCTGTGCTGGCCCCAGAGATTACAAACTCCCATGCCACCAGCAGCCATTCCAAAGGCTTCTCCTCTCTCTCTCCACAACAGCCTTGACTGCAAATGTTGGGGCAAGCTTCCCAAAAACAGGTCAAAAAGCAGCAGCATCCCCGCAATGGGCCTGTCTGGAGCTGCAGGAAGGTGGCCATCCCTGCCTTCTCCACTGGAATAAACTCCCAAAGGCTGCACTGGTTGTTAATAGCCCAGGTTTTACAAAGGACATCCAATGGACTATTAGCTGAGGAGGGCAGGACTATATAGTTAGCAGAGCTCATGGTTTGGCTGCCAGAGGGGCTGTGTCAGGCAGCTGGAGCAGAGGGTCATGGTGACAGAGGTGCTTGAAGCTCCCATGTGTGCAGGGAGGCAGAGGGACCAGGGGATGCTGATCCAGGGCCCTGGTGGGAGCACAAGAGAGGTCTGTGTATGTTCTGCCCCATGGCCTCAAGGCAGCTCCCTTGGGGGCTGTGGGTGCTCCTCCAGTGTGCAGGACCCCATGGAGCGATGCAGTGGGCAAGGCACTGGGGGGTACTCACTGCCCACTTCCCAGCCAGGGTAAATCCTCCTGTTGCATGGGAGAGGCATCTGGGCACCAACCAGATCATTGGCTTGCACACAGAAACAAATCTGGGAGACAGGGTGGGAGCAGACCCTCTCCTCTGCCTCTGAAGGTGTGCTCTGGCACAAAAGATTAAATGAATGCAAGTTTGACATTATAAGGCAAGTGTAAGACTACTCAGCAGTAAATATGTATGTTTTGGTAGGCTGGGCAGGATGAAAGATACCAAAAATATCAAGCCCTTGGGGAAAAAGAAAATGTTGGCTGCTCTGGGCATGAAAATGCTACTCAAGAGGAAAATGTCCCACACTTTACTACACTCTAGGAATTCACAAACACAAAGCCCAGTTGTGGCTGTCGTTTCATCATCCAAGATGGTCTGAAGGAGCTTCATCAGCTCATGAAGCACAGCAATTCTCTTGAAGATAACCCAGCCTTCTGCTCCCAACCCCATGGGCCTCCTCCAGCTTCACTGGGAGGGCCAGTGCCAACAAAAACATTCAGGCATGATGTGTGTCAGGGACTGCTTTGTATCCTGGAGCTAAGGCGCCTTTGAACAGCCCTCCTCTCCGATCCCGTTGGAGCATAAAGCAGCCCATTTCCCCAGCCTACTGCACTGGTTTGCAATGCTTTATAAGCATCACAGAGGTCATGCTGAACAGCAAGATAAGGGCAATCTGAGAGATGCAGACAAAAATGCAATGACAAAATCGTGTGTTGTTTGGGGAACAGAAAGTAAATGCAAACGTGCCACACAGACCAAACAATACTGCAAGGCTCACGCGGAGGACAAAAATAGCATGGAGACACTGGCTGCATGTTAGCACAGGGCCCAACCACACCCTTTGGTTAAACACCATGTGGGAGCCATTCCAGTTACTCAACAAGCAATCATTGAGTAGCTGTGCTCAATTTTATCAGGCAGGCAAGGCTGGCATTGCTCTGGCACTTGAAAAGGGACAGAGGCAAACACTGACTCTGTGCCTGACGCCAGTGACTCTTGCAGCTGCAGCTCTTGCCAAACACACACTACTGCTCCTGATCTGGAGAACTTGCACTTGGGGCCAGATACAGAAAGATAGTTAGGATGAGGCACTTGGTCTTGTTTTGGTTGACATCAATATCAACATGTTCATTGTGCAATATGGGCCAGATACTGCAAGTGTTGATTCACATGGGCAGCTCTGAGACAAGTGTCTCACCTGGTGAAAGTACAAGGCAGTTACTTCAATGCACACACCTAATAACAGTTTAAACCCTCCACTACAATGACTACAGCCACTGCCTAATGCAATCCACCAGCTGCCTTCCAAGCAGCTGCTGCCTCAGCTGCAGTGTGCCTTATTTTCCTACCCAAATAAATAATAACAATAATAGGCTCTCCTCCTGAATTAATAACAAAGCCCCATGCTTGCCAGTATTTCCCCAGCCTGTAGTGCAGCAGTCCCCGTTTTCAGGCAGGCCACAGCACACTCAGCTCGATACAGATGTGCTTCTGGCACCGTGGCAGGCAGTCCTATTGCAATTTTCAGGCCGAGTGTGTTTTCCCTCCCAGCTCCCCTCCAACACTACTGCTCAGAGGCGCTAATGATTTAATCAAGCTCTCCAATTCTTATCTCTACCACGTGGTTAATTAATACGGATTTTTATTTTTGTGAGGGTGAATGGATTCTTTGATAGGCCTTTTTGTAGGACTCTAAGTGACCTTGGTTTCCTCTTGCCCTAGTTTTCAAAATGTCACTGACCCAGAACAGAAAAGCTATCAAAAAAACCCCTCTGATAATTCCTTTACATTGGGTCAAAACTCACTGATATGAGAAAACAAAATAAGAACCCACTTATCTGAAAACACCAAAATCCATCATATTTCACCCATGTTAACAACTCTTTAGGGAGGAATACAACATACAAGCAACGTGTCACGTAGGCTACCCAAAAATCAATACACACTGCTGGACAATGCCTGTTTTATTCAGTAATGAGCCATCAACAAGTGGTACAAACCAGACTGATCATTAAGAGCACAGGGACATGGCAGGGACCACGTCAGTGCTGAACTCTCCCAGGAGGAAGAGAAGAGCAGAAGCACTGCCAGCCACCATTTTTACCCTCAGCCTTTCTTTAACAGTGATACAGAAAGGAAAGACTTAAAATTAGTCTCATCTCCTCTGCTGCCTTTTGTGCCTCTCTTCCTGCAGTGGGAGAATGGCAGCTCCTGGGAAAGCACTGTCTCCTCCCTCGGCAGAAAGCTGGGGGAAGCTAATTGTGACAGAACAGACGTAGCTCATCTGTCCACACTCATCAAACACTGTCACCAAAGAGGTTTCTTTCCATCACAAGGACTGGTGTATCACTGGCAGTGAAGAACTTACAACTGTGTGGCTTTTTTCTTTAAAAAAAATCCCAAACAACATTTTAAGAAATCATTTGAAATTAATGAGCACAAGCCTTTCTGTCATCTTCCCATCTCTGTTTCACCAGAAGGAATTACCTCTTGTGTACAATATTTTTATATCTTCCTTTCACCACTGGGGTCAGCTGAGGCTACATCTCCAACAGCATCGAGCTGGTGTTTACCACACAGTGTATCTACTACTGTGTGCAGGGAAGAATGGTGGTGTTGGACTAACTCTACCCTCAATGCCCATGGACAGCCACAGCACTTTCTTGGAGCATTTAAGTTTCATCCAAAATAACCTTTTCTACACTCCCTGATATCTCAGAAAAATGAACTGAAGCCTGGTCTGCAGGGATAACTGGGAGAGCTCCTTCAGGACAGCACTGCTGGCATGAGCTAACACAGCAAGCAGGTACACTCAGTGAATGATCAGAACTACCAGCCCATGGAAAGGGTGAGAAATTCTCTCCTGAGCCCTTTGTACAGTCCCTTCCCTTCCACCCAGCCACACTTTCGTTTTCTGCAGACAGGAAAGCACAAGGAAAAGAGTTATTTCCAGCATTTATGTTCAACATCATGTTTAGCAACTAAAAAAACAAGTATTCTTTGTAGAGTTTGAGAAGTGTATCCAAAGCTCAATGAAGGTGATGAAAATATTTCTACAGGAATGGGTCCTTTCAAATTCAAATGTTGTATAAATATTAACTAAATTACTATTACTACATCTGTGCATCAAGTGGAGACTTTCCTTTCTACACTATTCCTTTCAACCTCCTCTTCCTTTTGAAAGTAAAATGTCCAATTTACCAAAAGTTCTGTATGTTCATATCAAGTGTTGCCCTCCTGGCTTTCTTTAACCCTTTAGCTTTTCTAATTGCCAGGATGCTGGAGCAGCTCTGCTCTGAATCACCACTGTCTTTATTCCACAACAGCCCATGAAGTGAGGCATTGCAGTACTGGGGGCACAGACAGAGAGTGCAGGTTAGATTCTTAAAGGTATTAAGTCACATCATTTAGATATCAATATACTTTTAAAGATAAGGGCTTAAGTGGCTTTTCTAATATTTTAAAGAAAATCCACAGGGATCTGAATGTAGTGGCCTCCAGTGCACTTTAAAGGTGCCTCAGAAGTCATCTACACTTTAGGCACTTTTTAACCAGTTTTTAACCAGTTATGCACCCAACAATGCCTTTAACAAACTGAAATTTGTCTTGCAGGGGGACACATTTATGTGAGTATACAATGTATTTTTTCTATTAGGTGTGTGAAAGGGATAAAATACTCATGACTGATTTTTTTAAGGCAGTGTCATGTGTCAGTGGCCTCCCCAGTGCCATCAGCCCCATCACATGCCACGGAGCTGAGCAGTTTGGGAATTGCAGACCAGCCCCTCTCCTGGGCAGCACAAACCTGGCACAAATTCCCATGCAGCTCCTGTGGGAGCATTTCAATTTGTAAAGGTCACCCTTGAAAAATCACAATAAACATTTAATGGACTTTTTTGATCATTATGGTTAAAGGGAAAACCCCCCATAGCTGTAATAATGGCCCCAACAGATGAGACACACAGAACAAAAAAAAGCAGGGTAAGAATTAGTTTACTCGACTTCAAGGAATTAAGAGGGTCTCAAAAAGAAATCTCCCTTTGCTCAGAGATGAGTACAATCTACTACAAGCTGCACAACAAAATCCATCCATACACATCTCTGTATCTTCAGTTTCACTTGAAGAGAAACATTGCATACAAGATTAGACATATCTGCATGAAAATAGCACCACTCACTTATATCATTAAACTCTTAAAAAACTCTCTTGAGTTTTAGCAGCCACATTCCTATATGATCATCCTTTGGGTTACAGTAACAGCAGTAACACACACACAGATTAGTAAATGGAGCCAGAAATTAGGACCCCTGCAGTTAATTAAACAGTGAAAGAATAAGTATATGCCCCAAACGCCAACATCTAAAACACACTCTCTTGTGTTTGAATTAGCTCAGCAAGCAGGAAAAGAAAAGGGAAAAGAGTTCTGCACAGGCTTGGTGGGAAGTGCCACATACGGAGGGAAGACAGAGGAACGATTTGTGCCTGGGAGGAAAAGTGGAGGTTGGATCATCCCACAGGTAAAGACATTTACATTCTGAAAGCAGAAAGCAATCCTGCTGCAGAGTGCCACAAACCCTGTTCAGTCTCTGCAGTAGCTGATGGATATCCGTGAGCAGCTGCACATTCCCCTCACTGCAACCACACACTCCTGCTCATCCCCAAAGAGCAGTTCCATCTCCAGCAGCAATGGAGATGGAAGCACTGCCATGGAGCCCTTCTCTGACCAAGGAGATGACCTACCTCCTCATCTCAAGCAGCCCAAAACAGTTTGGGATGTTGACTGTGCCTCTTCAGTCTGAGCACCAGGCTGGACCCTCTCTGGGGCTAGCCCGTAATGCAGCGCTGGGAGGGAGATACAGGAGGAGGAGACACAGGACAGGGATCCTGCTCTATTCCTCCCATCTCACTGACAGCCAAACCCTGAGCTCCTGCCCGCCCCCTCCTGCACCAAAAGTGACTTTAGTTCTCACAGATGGTCTGTGGCACAACAGAGCATCTCCCTGGCAAGCATCCTCTGCTCACCAAAACACTTGCAACCTCTCTGGCAAGAGAAACCCTTCTCTTTAGTATTCCCTCATTGGATATATCCATAACAGATCCAGCTCCAGACTTTTCACCTACATTTCTACATGGCTGTGCAAGGACACAAGCAGTTTTGTAGCCATTCTCAAGTTGTGATGCATCAGAAAACTGGGAGAAAGCAGAAAGATTCTGAAGGAAAGGGCACAGATAGTGTTGATCTTAATCTGATTTAATTTTATTATAACATCCAGGACAGAGGAAAGGAAAAAAGAAAATAAAAGAAGCCTCTCAAGTCCTGCCATCATGCATTTTCATAGCAATTTCCATTTTCTTGGCAGAGAGGGAGGGGGTAACTATTACTCTCTGAACTGGTAAAGGTTAAAGAGCAACATGCAAATCTGAAAAGATACATTTTATATTCTTGCAGCTTTTCAATTCAGCCTTGTGATTTTGTGATTTCCTTCATCATTTGAAAACATCTGGAGATGGGACCATTAGAAAATATATTGCTTTCATTTCTTTATCTATTTTCTTTATGTTTTTCAAGTTTCATTAAATCTCCATAAAACAATTAGCTGACAAGAAAGATGCACTGAGAACAAAGTTAGATTTTTATCTGTTTTCCAGAGTATTTCTTTATGGCATTTTCTAGGCCCAACACTATAAAGGAAAGTGAATGTTCATCCTTTAACACTCTTCTACCTAAAAATACACTAACAGAATTCCACTAAATCAAATTTTTATACTATTAAACCACCAGCAATAATTTAACAGGAACTCTATAATAATTAGAGCTATTAAGCAGTAACCTCATTAATTACTTAAAGGAGGTTGTTTTTCCCCTTTCCTCCTTTTTCTTCCCCAAAGTGCTCTCCTCCTCACAGAGGACTGTAACTAAAATCACAGTCAAACATACCTAAAATAACATACCTACACGTGGTGGAGAAGGTAAAAAAACAAAACAAAACAAAGTTAACCATTTTGTTACATTTTTTAGGCATAAACTTCACAGAGTTATATGACCAGTCAAATTTACACATTAAGTTGATCTTGTCCTAATTAACCAGACTAGACAAGTGCTCTATCCCCAGTGGATGCCTTTCAGGAAAAGTGGAAGATTGGATGGCAAAGAATTTAAAAGTAGATTAAAATATGAGCAAGATCTAGGCTACATCCAGACTAGATCTCACTCCTGCTTTTTCTCTATTTGTCTGTGTCTCCTGTTACACCATTATACAATGTTGGACATATTATTTGAAGCCATATCCTAGCAATCTGAAAAGCAGATCATAAGTTTCACATCCATCTTCAGCCACACAAAATGTAAGCTGCTTTTCTGACAGTTACAAGCAGCTGCTCCTTGAATCTGAGATTTCTATAAAACGTCTCCAGGTGAACCTGAAAATTTAAAGCACTTGAAAATCTCTGACTGCTTTGCAAATCTCATCCCAAGATTCCTATTAATGGAAAAACCTGTTTCCTTGAGTGACCCCATTATTCTTAGTTGACTTTTGCTACCACAGATCTATAAGCAGAGCTACTAATGGTTCCTACACATCATATTAGACAGTGTCTGTGGTGCTGCCTCACAGCTGAATTGCCATTTGCCTCTTTGACCCTGAGCAGATGCTGCAGAGCCACAGCTCCACACAGAGAATGTGTCAGTACTATTTGTTTTATCTTTGATCATCACAAAAATTCCTTCTGTCATTTCTAAGGGATGTCCCTGGGTGTTTTACAACAGCCAGGCACAGACATCTTGGCCCCAGATTTGCAGTGTGTTCATTTCAGCACAATCAAGGAGCTCAAATTATTGCAGCAAAGAAATACAGTCATTTCAATTTTACTAAGCAGGGCTCCTTCAATGGGATATTGGCCAAAAAACTCAACTGTTATTCAACACAAACACCAGTTCAACTTTTCAGAAAAAAACATGAATTTCAAAATTGCACATAACTCGAATTCTGCCTTAAAGCTACAGAGTGTTTTCCAAATCTGTTTCCCGACAACAGTCTCTCCACCAAAGGCTGAGTTTGACTGGCACAACAAATGTGTGTCTGACAGGCTGGGCTCGGTGCAGCAGTCACACCAGCTCCTGTCTGCTACAAGGTTTTGCTTGTTCTCCTGAAAAAGTAATACTGAAGCAAAATGGAAGAAAATGCACCCTTAAAGACGCTTGGCTTTAGCCCACTGATAACACTCACTTGTCACAACACATGGCTCCAGTGACAATGTTAGTGCAAATTGCAGAAGTGACTTGGCAGAATATTCTTTTGCACCATCTGTTTTAAACATATTTTCTCTCAACTAAGCACTATAGAAATTTCACTGCAAGTGATTTAAGGGGAAATATCTCTGTGGAAACATGAGTTAGCCCATCCATTGTAGAATAACCATGAAAAACCTGCTTTCCAGAAGGGCTGTCCCTCTGCTGCCTGGACCAGCCTTCTCCATAGGCCTCCATAAACTTGTTCAGAGCAAAGTCAACCTTCCCAGAAAATTCTTATAGAATGAAATTCAGCATATGATTAAGGCAAACCCAAAAAGCCTGTCTGAGAGGCCAGCTTGGATGCACCCATCACCACTTACCTGTCCATGAAACTGGAACAACTGAAAATCAGCCAGAGAGGATTTCCTTAATGAGTTATAACTCAAACCAAGTAAGGATTAAAGATCCTAACCCATAAGAAATTTGTTTAGAGGCCACAAAAATTCTGTCCACTTGCAGGGGATATAGAAGTAAAATCAGAAAAACAAATAAAATAAAATACTATTGTACTTACTAGCTTCATTAAGACAGCTTAATACAAACAGCTAATTGTCAGCAGACTGAAAATAAGGAAACTAAAGAAATGGCTTAACTGGTGGTGGTTCCTTTGAAAAAAGTTTACAGCAACAAGTATTCCAAGTAGCAAAACATAAGAACCAATGAGCACATCTGTACCAAAAAAGGCAACAAGACCTGAAAATACCCCAAGGAAGTACTATGAGAGCTGTTATCTTTCATTTCACTGTTGAAGAGTCTCTCATGAAACACAGAAACCTCTGCAAAGAAGCACCAACACGAACTAACTACACCCATCATAACACGAGTTTATCCAGGTTTCTCAGAACTCCCTTCAGCTTGGACACATGGTCACAGATCTTTGGCAAAAATCTACCTTAAAAAGGCACAGAAAACTGCAGTCACTCACCTTGCAGCGATAGATGGAGGTCATCTATTTCAGAGGAAGCCTGCTCCTCTGTTGAGGCAGATGACTGTTGTGATGCCATATTGAATGCTATGGAGATTCTTTAATCAATTTCCACACTGAAATTATATTAAAAAAATGAAAATCAGTACAGTGTTACATAAAAATTGATGATGCTCAATGATGATGTGGCACAGAGACATGCATTTTGGTTTGGGTTTTCTTCCCCTCGTCAGCTGTTTGCTTTGTCTATACAGAACAAAGCAACTCTTCCTATGGCAGGAATCCAAACATTGGTCCTTGGACTCTTTTTTAATGGTGGCCAACACAAACCATGGATCCCAGTGGGTCTTGCCATGAAAACAACAGCACAAGGATTAGGAAAATTCAAACAGTTGCTTTCTTTGAGACAGCCAAGGCGACAAAGGCTCACAGTGCCTTCTGCAGACTTGTAGCTGCCAAACCTCATCTTTTTAATCTTTGCACTTTTCAGATCTCCCTTCCTGCCTGCATAATTGTTGCAGACTGAAAACAATTTAGGCAGCCTCTGCAAAGATTAGGGTGAAATGAAAAAGCAGTGGTTGCCATATGAGAATCAATGCAACTGCTGTCCCTGTCTGATACCTTTGTTACTCCTCAACATGCATGAAGGAGTTTCCTTTTCCAAATCCTCAATATTCCTCTTCCCCAGTCTCTAATGCAACTTTAGAAAATTACATGCTCTTTTTTTAAAAAAAAATTAACAGTGTTCCTGGTACTGCAGTAGCTGTATTGTTCAGTTTGCCACTTTAAGCAAAATTGCATGTTTAAGATACACATTAATGTTTACCAAGAATCTAAAAGCTAAACAAACTCAAAAAGAAATTAAGTTGAAAACTAAATAAGAGCTCATCCTGAAGCTTTGTTACCTAAACAACTGTAACCTTTTCACCAGAACTACTGGGATTTCCACATCATATATTAATAACTCATCTACCAAGTATATGTCAAAATAAAGGGCGTGAATAGATGAGTCAGGAAATACAACATTAAAGAATGCCAGAGAAATTCTTACATTCATTCCCTTGTGCTCATGAATCACGAGGCAGCCTTTGTTTACTCCACTCTATACTACTTTCCCTCACTCCCTGCCTCCTTCTCTGCACAGAAAGGACAACACATGCATTTCACAAGGAGCTATTCAAAATTTTGCTTTCCTCACCCTGAACAAAGTTTTATCCAAGAGCTGCTCTGATGACAGGATTATTGAGCTCCTCACAAGACCTTCTATGGCACTCACCACCCTGGCATCTGAACACTTCACCAGCATCAATCAATTCACATTTATAGCACCCATGTGAGACCAGGGGTTATTGCTGCAGTTTGGTTTGGAAGGAACCATCTAATCCAACCCCCCACTATGGGACACCACTGATGACAAGCAAAGGCACAGAAAGAATAAAGAGGGGAAAAAAGTCCCTGGTTTTCCAGAGAAATAGATATTAACTCATACAACTGAAGCACTGATTCCAAGTGCTGCAGTGAGCATCCAGCACTTCTGCAAGTCACCACTAGCCTACAACTACAGCTCAAAGAACCAGATTCAAGAAAGTGGAGTTCTAGCTGGGGCAGATAAAGGTGAGACATTTTTAGATAATCAGAGAAAAACATATTTTACAAGAGTTTGGCTTGCTTAGCCTAGCAAAAATAGGAGGAAAAGGACTAACTTGCTCTTTGGCAGGCACAAGATGAAAAAACAAGTCAAGCCCTGAGGTTAGGATGGAAATAAGATTTCTAAACAGCCAAGGAAGCCAACAAGATCCTGGCCAGCATCAACAAGGGCATCACCAGCAGAGGTACAGAAGTCATTATCCCTCTCTGATCAGCACTTGTCAGCTCACACCCAGAATGCTGGGTTCAGTTTGGGATGTACAAAAAGTTACAGAGGCAGACTGGAGAGAAGAGCCACAAAGATGACCAAAAGACTGTGAGGAAAGGCTGAGAAAACTGGTTTTGTTCAGCTTTGTGAAAAGAAGGCTGAAGAGAGACCTTATTACCATGTTCCAGTGTTTAAAGAATGGCTACAGGAAAGATGGAAACTCCTTTTTTTACAAGGAGGCACAATGAAGGTGAGAGGTAATAGGTGCAAGTTCCTGCTGGGGAGATTTCAGTAAGACAGAAGAGGGAAATTTTTCACAGTGGAAACAATCAGCCACTGGATTAGTCTCTCCAGGGAAGTGGTGGATTCCCCAACACTGGCACTGTTGCAATTTGGCTGGACAAGGTGCTGTGCTGTCTTGTCTGGACCATGATTTTATCATGAAGATGATGCTTGAGGTCCCTTCCAACCTGACCTTCTATAATTCTGTGATAAATACTGGGCTCTTGCAGGAACTGGGCAAGGACAAGGACTGAGCAAGAACCCAGCAGTGCTGCCTATGCCCAAGACAATACAATCTTTCTGGGAAACTCCTTTTTTTCTCTCAAGATTAAGCAATACAAACACCAAGTCTGAAAATGCAAAATGTCAGGTGGCCTTAATTTTGGTTATCACTAAGTCTTGAATTTGAATTTTGATCTCCACACTGAAGGTGATGACAAATAACCCAAATGGGAAGCAGGTAAGACAAATCCAAACCAGCACCATCATGGAATCTGCAGCTTTTTGCTCACAGGACACAGGGATAGTTGGCGGCATTCCCTCCACCCTGAGTTTTCCAGGGGTCAACTGGAAAGGCCGACCTTCAGAGATACTGCAGAAATAGTAAATCCTGGGACACAGTGAATTTCTGCAGGTGAAATCAATGGGCCTGCCTCAATTTGGACCTAAGGTGACAACGCAGATTGGGTGTCCATGTAAAGGAAGAGTGACAGGACTAGAAGTACCATCATTGCCACACTGGTATAACTCACAAGCAAGACATCCCCAAAACTGTGAACACGTGCACATTCCTGTGGTTCTGGGGCACACTCTCAATGTAAGTGGCAACGCTTGCTCTTCTCCTCTTTAGCATGTTTATTCCAATTTTTTTCATTTTATTTTAAATGTAACACTGTTTAAGGATTTTCTTTTAAAGGCACAAAAGCAGGATAAAATATCCCAAACAGACGTATCTGTTCAACTTCAAAGCATCCAAATTTGAAATGATGAAATAGGCAGAGTCAAGTCATGTTCACCTAAACTGCATGATGTTAAAGTCACTGGGAACACAGACCAGAGAAAGGGAGCAGGATCTGGCATTAAAATTCCACTTTTCAAAAATATGCAAGAGTCATGAACAGCATGGATGGATGTTCCATAAACAACACAACTGTATTTTTAGTCTTTCTGTGACTGTTTCTTCTCTGTCCCAATCCCTTGGCAGCTACAACAACCACAGAGCACAAAGTGACTCCTTTAATGTGCTTGTACTGCACTCCATGTGGTGGGACCCCAATCTCAGTTCAGATCTCTAAGTATCAAAGTAGATGAAACTAATAAAACTTCCAGCATTGCAAAGCAGAAAGTATGTTGAGCTCTAAAGCATGAATTAACTTTAATTAAGTTGCTTCATTTATTAATTAATTAAATTACAGCACATGATCATAGAACACATATAAAAGGAGAAAGGCATATGCTCCTATTTTCTTTTAAAATCAATTTATGGCCTCCTCCCCAAAAGGATGGGAATTTCAAAACTTTTTTCCTTTAAGCACAGATGTCCACTCAACAAATCCACATTGGAGGTTATGAAAGTACACAGCTAATACCAGATAAATTTATTCTAAAGCTTTCAAGTCCCTCAAACACTCAGTTCTCCATCCAACACAGCACATACATTTTGCCCTGCCCCAAAAGAAGACTCCACAGGTGCTTTGAAAGGGAGACACACACAAACACACACACTCTTGGAGGACACACCTGTAAGGATTAGTCGTCTTTAAAATGTACAAGGTACAGATTGTCTGAGAAGGGATTATACAGGGACAATATGATAGTCACTTTGTCCTCCTCCCTGCCCCAAATCTCATTCAAATGAAGCATATCAAGTGTAACTATATCATTGCAGCCTTTGAAGAGTCTAAAACCATCAGGCTGTGGGTAAGATAACTCAGCAATGCTTTTCATAGGTGGTAGGAACAATAATCCTTTCTACTTCGTATTTAAGTCAGTTATTTTGTTTCATAGCAACTCAATGAATTGCAGAGCTAAACCAAACCCTCCATTTCCATGAAATGCTGGACAACAAGGAGATATAGGTGAGGCCACACCTTGAGTGTTGTGTTCAGTTCTGGGCCCCTCAGGTCAGGAAAGATCTTGAGGGGCTGGAGCGGG
>JAWWLZ010000172.1:57171350-57196820 GCA_035041345.1 Poliocrania exsul
CTGGTAAAGGGACTGGAGTTGGAGCAAGGGTTGGACTTGATGATCTCGGAGGTCTTTTCCAACCCAATCAATTCTATAATTCTATCATTCTATATATACCCTTAGTGGTGAAAATAAATCAAGTGCTTTCAAATGACATCTTATCAGTGGGGATAAAAGGGAAGATGAAGAGAATGACCTTGTCTTTCCCTCTCTCTGCAGAGTAGCATTAACACAGGAAAGCATTAACTGCTTACACCTTGGGATAACCTGGGAAGTATCACAGACAGTTGCAGGAACACTGGGACCTTATTTCTAATGGATTCATTTCCTATGGATTAATTTATGTGAATTGCACCAGAGCTCTTGAGCAAGCTCATCTTTTCTTCAACACAGGAGAAGTCACACAAGAAAGGTGCATTAGGAATGTCCTCCTCAAGAGGAAAGCTTTCCATGGTGTCCTCCAAGAGAGTAAATTCTTGGCCATCCGGGCTCAACCTGCAGCTCAAATGGTTCAACCATCACCAAAATAAGGGCACTCATAAGACTCGAATCCTTCTTCCCTTACCTCCCCAGCTACTTCCACAATGGGCACCTAAAAACATTGGTGGAAATTATATCAGCCCGGTTGTATCACATCAGTTGAACTTGAACTTTTCTTACTTTCCCAAATTCAGCTGAAATTAGCAAGCAAACAAGTCCCAGATATTAACACACAAACAGGCACATCAATAAGAGAGAAACCTCAGAGCAGGTAGAGGACTGCAAATCTCAATGAACTAACCTAAAAATAATCATACCCAGGCTTTACATTCCATTATCATAATAGATAACCCTGATTTAAATACCTTTTCTCCAGTGACGCTTAAGTCCTAATGAGACCTAAGAGATGCTCTTCTTAAGCACAGTCTTTATAAGGACACTCTTGTCTCAGAAGAAAGGGGGGGAAAATAGGTTCAGATGGATTTAGAGGATTCATTAGAAAGGATTTCATAGCCTTAACATTAGCTCACATCAGGGTGGTTTGCAAACCTTGTTTTTCAGCTGTTCCAAGTACCACAGATGGCAAGTTTTCACTGTATGAAAAAACCAGCAGTTACACAGTACACTCCTTTCTGCGAAACCACTGATATTTTCAAAACAATGTATGTAACCACAGTTAAAATAGAAAAAAAAAACATATTCCAATAATTATTTAGGGTTACTTGTACAAAACAAGCGTGCACAGTATTTAGAATGCAAGGTAAATTAGTGTGATTTTAATAATGTTCCAGATCAGAGTGTTTTTAGCCCCAGAGTTTAAAGGTAACTCTTGCATGTCTCCCTGCACAGATGTACCCTCATGGCCCTCCCCATGAGCCAATCTTGAAAAATCATATGGCATGAAATTAGCTCAGTTATGCACTCCTTGAAGCTGAAAGCAGAAGAAACCTTACAAACGAGCCCAGCTACAGGTACCTGAATATTATAACCCACAGTTAGGAAATCCTGGCTTCAATGGTTTTGCCTCTGCAGACAAGCCCCATGTTTTCCCACTTATGTTGGCTACATGTTCTCCACTGGTGTTGCAATAGGAATTACAGACATCTTTGCATGGCATCTCCAACCGCTTGTTTTTACTCTTCCTCCTTTGAAGTGCCACTGATTATTTATGACCCACTCGGGGACTCAAAGACTTTCCCTCCACAGAGGCCTCTCCATGTAAACTGAAGTCTGTTCCTAGCAACAGATTATTATTACTCATGTACTCAGCCAAGCCAACACCAGGAACAGAAACGGCAGATTTTTATCTTTGCTGAACCAGTCCAAAGGAAGTGGAGCTCCACAATGCTGATGGACTGAAGACCCTTTCCTTTTTGGCTATCAAGAAACACTTCAGTTTATTTTACATTCAGAAAGCAGCAGTAACTTCCAGAGCTGCAAGTCTTGAGCCTTGCAAAGTGCTACTGAGCCACCTTCTTTCGGTAAACTATCTTTCTCTAAGTCTGCCACAGCCCCCCTAAAGCGAAATTGCTGGCATCCAAATCATGACAATATGACCCAAAAAATTATCACAGAAAACCCCTTACATCAAGCTGGCTTGGTTTTTGCTATTTTATAATATTTTCCTTTTCCCTCACTTCCAATGTACTCACACCTCTGTTAAGTCTGACAAGTTCACACAGCACTTCAGTTTGATGGTCCTGCTTTCCCCTCAACACTTCATTTACAAGGGTTTCACCATTTTTTCACCCAGTGTCATGGGTAGGAAGAAAGGTCTGTTTAAAGCATGTATCTTCCCAGATCTCTGCATTTAAACTTTCTTTTTTCTTAAGGTCCTACTCCAGACTGAAGTTCATCCCTTCCACATTTAAAGGGCTTGCCAACACTGCTCTTGTGGGACAACTCAGATTGTATCCAGTCCACAGCTGGAATGGGATCACACAGCAAACATACTGATCCCCTTCCCTTCAGAGCCAGATCCTCAGGAAGCAAAAATCAGGAAGCACCATTGACAAATCTACCTTGACTTCCCCACTCAAGGAACTGACAACTTCTGTTAGGCAGAAAAAAAAAAATTATTTGCTGCTATCCAGGAAGCAATAATGACATACTCTCTGTTCTTCCCTGGAGGAAGGAAAGTGTTTCCATTAGGTTTCCATCCCTTTGAAGGTGATACAGAAAAGAGGCTGTAGCCTTCTGATCCTCCATAATACCCAGCTGCAGTCAGATGGGTATCAGCCAGTCTTCTAATAAGTGGTATTAGTGCATGTGGCATCAGAGAGACTCTGCACTGCCTGGGATGATGCTGAAACAAACCTGGCCTTGGGTATTCCTGTGCTATCAGTAGCTGGAAATGAAGGAATCAAAAAGAAAAGCTTGGAAAAGACTGAACAACTCTGCTCAGATAGAATGAAGCCAGGAAGTGTTAGACAGATCTGTGAGAGACCAAGCCTAGAGAGCATTAAATCTCCAGGAGATTCAGAGCTGGACATAAAGGTGCATCCCACTGCCACAGAAATAGTCTCGTCACATGGGAACTGACGCTCTCGAATCATATGCACAAGTAAGGACTTCTCCAAAGAATAAGAGCTGCAAGACCAAGACATCTCTTATTAGTTTATTTATGACAATCAGAAGCAGGACATTTTTGTTATCCAGGGACTTCCCAGTGATCTATTTATAGTTTTTGAGAACTTGCCAGGACAAGCATATGAGTATACAAAAGTCACACCACTTTTTAAGGCCAGCAAAACTCGCTGGGTTGTCTTTGATTTAAACATCTGTAATGCTTCCTGTTACAGAAGCACAATGGATCTTCTCATTACATTAATCAATTTAAAAACACAGTTAGGAAAGTGTCTTTCTTGATCTTTTCTTTCTTTTTGGGGGTGGCAGTATATCAGTCATCCGGGTACAATTACACAGTTTGAAAACTGCTGCTGTTAACACAAACACAGAAATGCTTTTATTAGCAGAGCTAAGCCTTGTTCTCACAGTCTGCCCCACAGAGGTGCACGATGCAATTACTTGCCCTCAGAGGAAGAGCCTATCTCACATTTATCTGTTCCCAAGTGGAGAGGCAGTGCCAAAGCATACTTAGGAAAGTTGCAGAAAACATTCAGTTTTCAACTGGTTTCCAAGACTTTCCACATTATTAATAGAAACAAGAATTGCTCAAGACTCAAAATCAGTTATTAATATAAAAAGGGAGAGGGATGGATGCCTGGAGGCTCAGGAAGCTGATGCCAATGCCCTTCTATCACCCCAGGGTCCATTGCTGGAAGCCAAAAATACCACGGTGACTCCACGATCCCACCAAAATCGAGGGTTGGGGCAGCAATTCCATCTCCAAAACACACAGCCCATGAGCACATCCCAGCCTGTCTACCTGTGCAATGTCCAGAAGGCTCCAATCATGTGCAAAAACCCATGTTGTTTGTACAATGAGCAGCTGTGAGGCCAGAATGGGAAAGCTTTCCCAGAGCTGGGGTCACTCACTCACTTCCCTCCCCCCAGTGCGGCCACCGCAGCCCCAAGGCCACTTCCCACAGATAATGGGGCTGAGGGGAAGGGTTATCATAAAAACAACAGGAGAAACACAGGCTGGCTCCAGATCTGTGTCCTACCTGGGAAGCACATTCAGTGCATAAACACGACCTCTTCCAACGCACTGGGTTAACTAGGAAAGCACGTAACAGGATGGTAATTGCTGTCATTTCACCTCCTACAAGCCTTTCTCTATGTTCACAGGGCAGACAGCCCCACCTGACCCCCTGCCTCACCTACCTGGGCTCAGGTGAGGTCTGTGGCCATGCACAGCTCTGAGTGGCCATGCCCTGCCTGGTCCCCTTTTGGCAGAGGGAGCAGCGTGGGCATGGCAGGACCGGCGCCGCAGGGCTCAGACAGACCTCTGACCTTTAGCTGGGCAGTTCCCATCCAAAGAGTCACACACAGCTCGGCATGGCCCTTCCTCGGGCTGCCTGGCCCTGAGTCAGACTTTACAGTTGGGAAGGGAAAGGAAGGGGGAGGGAAATCGCCTGCAATCAGAGCAAGTTTAGCTCTCATGCCTGATCAGAACGAACTGGACAACAACACTGCTGGTTTTAACCAAGCAAGAGGCATTGCAAGAAGTTCTTTTTATTTGAAAGTGTTTCTTTCCTTCCCCCAGATTGCAATTGAAATTCTTTGGTTAGTGTTTTAATAGGGACTCACAGCCAGCTTACCATTAACACTGGAGCCACTTTACATGGTAAAGGTATTTAAATGTATTTAAAATAGCAATATATAATAATTATACCTGCTTTGCATTAATGACATGATATTAATAGCAATCAGGCTCCTAGTAACATTCTGCCTTTGAAGGGATACAAATGTTTCCTCTCCACTACCTTCCTATTTCCCTTTTTCCCCAAATAAAGGAAAGTCCAATGGTTAAATATTATTCTCTTGAGAGAAGTTTGCCTAAGCAATAAAAAGCCTGGAGTGCCTCAATTAAATCTTGAGACTGTTCAGAAAGATCTTCCTGAAAAGCAGTAATCTCCTTTTTCAGGAAATTTAGAAAAAAGGAAAGCTAAGGATAGTGGCAACCTCAACACAGGAGTTTTCACCGAAGCAGGGACTTGCTCTAATTGAACAAAATCCCTGGGAGCAGCAGCTCAATGTTTGCACAACAGACCAGCAGACAGAGCCATTGACGGTGTCGGGAAAGGGAGGAAAGTGGAACACAACATAGATTTGGGAGCCAAAAGAGAAAGGGCATGTCTCATGCTAAATCCATCTACTTTGGCAGTATTCCTGCAAAGATCATCAACATATTTTGATCACTAAATATAGCAGAGAAAAGGAATCTACTGCAAGTAGCTCTCCCCAGCAGCGCTCGCTGTTTTAGGCGGGTAGAAGGAGAACACAAAGGAGAGATTTGCCAAGCAAAAGGCAAATGAAGCTTGCCAAATTTGAAGGGCAAATTACAATTTAAATGATAGGTCCTATCCTGGCAGCTGTGAATGTATCAGCTTCTCTCCCAAGCATGTCCAGCTGAGGCTAAAGCAATGCAAACTATTGCTCTTCCCCCAGCACACCTCTGCTCTGACTTGGGGCCACCTCTCCCAAGAGCGAGTTTTTCATGTGCCTATAACTCTTCCAGCTGAAAAAATCTCTTCAAAGTGCTATTCAGGGTTTTGTTTGTTTGTTTTATGTCTGCTGTCCCACATACTTCAAGGTTTGCGGGCAGAGCAGCCTTTCTACAAGCACAGCCTGTGCTGGTTGTTAACACATGAAAGGGGCCCCTCGACAGTGGCATCTCCCACACTGGCAGTGCAGGACCCTCTCCTCTAAGGAAAACACTTTCCTTTACCACTTCAGACAAATAAAATGTCTTTCCCTTGACTTTTAAAGAATTAGTTGCTTTAGCAGAAAAAAAAAACCAAGCCACAAACCTAAATCTCTGATTTATAGCATAGTTTTAAGCCTGTAGAATAACTTTTTGTGTGCACTGAAAACCAGGCCAAACACTGTTATTCCTACCAGTGCTGATGCCAAAAAGGACCAAACAGCACATAGCCCAAGAGAAAACTTGGTGCTACACAGTAACCTGCTAGAATAAGCTGTTCTTGCTATAAGAAAATAAAATAAAAAATACAGTTGCAATTGCAAAGCTGAGTATCCCAAATCAGAAAGAGCTTAGACTAAAGCATGACTTACTCGTGTCACGCACTCATTCCCCATCTGCACACGCAGGATGCCAGTCTCCTCATCCGAGTCTCAATCACAGAGTATCCAGGCTGCTTTCTTTGAGAATCAGGATTTCTTACAATGGAGACAAACCAGGATAAATGCCCATGAGCCCCATGCATCTCCCTTGCTGAAAGGCACCAGCATTACTAACACAAAAGCTACTTATAGACAAGTTCAGTCAAGCAACAGAGGACGTGTTGCGTAAGCAGAGCTGCCCTCCCTCCCATCCTCTGCTGGGCCAGGCAAAGCAGGTGAGGTAAGACACGAGGCACAGCTCCTGCCCCAGCCAGCTCCAGCCCACTGAGGCGTGTTCCTGCACGGTCTGCAGGGACGCACCTCTCAGAGTCACTGTCCGGAACTAAAGCCCAGCAGGGAGATGGCGTATGATCACCAGAGCAAGCCCTTGGAACAGGATATGCTTCAATTTCCTCACAATCCACACACTGGTTTTCACTACAGTGAACTCCTGGACTGGCTTTCTGCAGAATTTTTGTGAGGAGAAACATGTTCCAAGTCACCTCCAAGCTTTGCAAAGGCAATGCCTTCACTCACCAACATTATCTGTAAAGCCATTCCAAGACCACCTGCAGCACTATAAGGCACAACTGCTCTGAGGGAACAGTGTTTGCTCACGCTACATTGCACAGATATCAGCTTCCTTCCCCTTAGGAATTCTTGAGGTGCCCTGAGCATGTAATTGGGAAGAAAATCCACATTTTCCACTTTTCAGAATGAAGCCATCTCTGCTCTTGATTCCCTTTTATAATAACAAGTTCTGCTTTTTAATCCCAGAGGTATTTCATCACCAGCATCCCACCCAGTTCTGCGTAAGAAACAATGCTGCAAACACATTATCAGACACTTTTTTTCTTTTAAAAAGACCCACCAAACAACCCTAAACCTGTCAGCCTGCTAACTGTAAAACCACTTGTTACAGTCCAAGTGCTTGATGAAGCAGAATGACAATGCCAGGAAATACCTGGAATTGATCTTCAATGTTTATTTTTGGAGACTGGCTTTTCTCCCAGCTTTTATTTAATAGTTTGCTCTTTCCCTCCTCTCCCCAGCAGTTCTCTCTGCAATCAAATTGCAATCTGTTTCACCTCCTGGAGTTCACCCACAGACCCCCTAGGTAGAACTTTAGGAATAAAATCCTGGCTGAGACAACACGTTCTTTCTATTTCATGGCTATCATATTCTTTCTCATGTATCAAGAAAGATAGGAGAATGCTCGGGTATTTGTCTGCAATCAGACTTGCACAGGGTCCATTTAACACTTGGTACCTGCCTGTGCTTCGTATCTCTGCTACACAAATTCCTTCAGCAAAGTCTCTCCCTAGACACTCAGCACATTTAGCAAAGAAGTCTTTCTGCTGTAAACTAGTTCTCTGCAAAGGAGGAATTTTATCCTTAGCCTACCTGGGTTACATGCACAGATAAAAGTTAGGCTTTTTCCAGAAGAACTGGCAATTTCTTTTCCAGGATGCCAAATAGCACAGCGGTGGCAGCCACACTTCAGAGGAGACCTGGGCACAGCTCTCTGTGTGGCTGCAAAACTCCCTGAGCTTTGCATTTAGGTGTACATACATATATATATTGCATGGTTTGGAAATGTCTGTTTAAAGAGTTACCACACACCACTCAACAACCACAAAATAACCACCCATGCTGTCCTGGGCCACCACAAGCCTGAACTGTGGCACATTTACTCCAAGGTTTAGCTGCTTGTGACTGAGAGCACACACAGTCACCCCCAGCAGCCTCGTGGATGCACAGTAATTCAGGTATGTGCCTGAACTATGGATTTTTGCAAGAGAAAGGACAGGGAGAAAAGAAGATGAGCTTATATAATTTGCCAAAGGTTTTCACCCAAAGGAAGGGAGTACCTACCAGGTGCTGTCCACCACTGAGAGCCAGGCTGTCGGTCTCACCCCCAGGAGAGCAGCAGGTTGTAAGGCAGCTGCGAGGAGCTCAGAGAGGGGAAGGAGCACACCCCTGTGAGCCCACAGTGTCCTCATGGCTTCCACCTCTGCCACTAACCTGATTTGCAACCTTGAAAAAGCCACTCCACAAATCCCCTTCGGCCTCTTATTTACAGCAGATTGTCTGGGGCTGCAGGTCCAGCCTGAAGCTTGTCCCAGTCCAATGGCTGACCAGGGCAGGAGGGTGGATTTGCACTGGGCATTGCTGTCTGTACAGCCACAACACCTTACACTGCACAACCAACACTGAGTCTGATGGAAATGAGGACACTCAGAGCCCTCCCAGGTGCTCTGCTGGGATATGAGAGACTTTGGCCAAGATTCATCTCCCCTGACACTAAACAGCTACAGGAGCAATGCCTCCATGTGTGCTCATTGTTTGAACTCTGCAGAAACAATGGAGAGAAACAGGCACTTTTAGGGCAGTTTGTCCGATGTATTTTTAGATGTCCAACTCAGTGTGGATGAATCATGGCTCAGAAGTGTGTGCTCCTCTCCAGTGACTATGAAAGGAGTCTGGAGAACTGTCTCTCATGCAGATAGTTATGTTACATAGTTTGACAAGATGAATCTTGCCCTTTTAAGATGGGGGAAAGGAAGTAAACAAAGCAACATCCCCTTGGGTTACACTGAAATGAGAAAGTGTCTCCAGCAGATACACTGTGCAAATGCTCTGTGCTTCCCTCTCCCAGAAACACCTTGTAACCAGGTGATACACAACTACCTTCACCTTTGGGCTCAGCTTTGCTAGAAGAATTTAATTCAGTCATTGAACCTGAATATTTCAGCAAGTATTCCTGCAAGAAAAGCCCCACATTGATCCAATACAAGAGCCTCCAAAAAGCTGGACATACTGCTTGTGGGGCAGCTTTTATTTCTCTCTCTGAATCATTTAGGTGGTCATTAACAACATAAACTAACCCAACACAAGACAGAGGTGTCTCTAATGCAAACTGAACTGAACCCATTTCTGAAGTGACTTTGCAATCACCCCATGGATGGTTGTACACAGACATGGCACATCCAGTGTATTCATTCCTCTCTCTGCCTCAACCTTTCACTCCACCATTCATCAACTTCTGGTCTTTCTCCTGGCAACCAACAGGCCAAAAGATCCCGAAAGCAAAACTTTTTCCTGCAAACCCCACTTTTCTGCCTCCTCCCTACATTTCCATGAAAGTAATTACAAGTGTTTTGTTTTCCATCTTAATTGTCATTTCCCTTGATAGAACTTGCAGACTGAGTCTTAAAGCTCAGATAATTGTTATTCTTTTCTCTTCTTCCTCATCCCTGGCCACAAACAGGGTCAGCAATTCCTTAAAAACCTCTCGAGCCAATCTGTGCAGCTGCATTGTGTAAGGAGTTATCAGCAGGCTGCAGGAAGGTTAGAAAGCAAACATGCCGCCCTATGAGAGGCCAAAGTTGTGCCCATAGTGAAAAATCTGCCCCATTTCCCCTCCTGGGGGGAGATAACAGCCTGTTCAGCTCCAGCTCTTTCCTTCACACAGCTTTCTGCTCCCTTCCTGTGCATGTAGCTGGGCTAAATGAAAGTTGTATCCCCACTCCTTCCTCTGTCCCTCTCACAGCCCCTACACATCTCCACAGAAGCAGCTGGTTTCATCCCCTGCTGCAAACGCTGTGATTTAAGTGATTTACAGAGGTTCTATTCTTTGTACCCTCACTAACACCAGGACTTGTATGCAACCCATGAAGGTCACGGGAGTCTGGCCAGTATTCAGCAACACTACTTATTTAGTCTTCCCATCTCCACTCTGTAACCTTTTTGCAAACAAAATGCTCTAAATATCAGGGGTCTCACCCCTCTCAGATTTATCCCAAGCCAAAACACATTCATCCTTCACAGTTTACTTGTTACTGACATCCTTCATGCTCCACAGGATGCAAGTCAGGCCAGGAAGGGTAAGGCAGTCAGATCCATATCCTGTGGGGTAACATACATTATATTTTTTGATTCACAGTCCAGTAGTTGTAGGTTCTATTGCAGGTATCACCTCCTGCTCCTCTTGCAGAAACTGCATGTCAGCACAGTGGGGAGGAGGGTGAACATCACCTATCCCTTAGTATGGACACACCACTTGTACTCTCTGACATAGATTTACATTCCAAACCAATTTATCTACATCAGCTGAAGTAAAAACCTTCTCCTGACCCGAGCCAGATCTTGATCCCCCTCCAGGGAGCACAGATGGCAAAAATCAGATCAACCTGATCTCCCAATGGCTACACGGCCACCTCTGTCTCTTCTACAGTAGACCGTACCCACACTGGCCAGGGATGAAATTCCAGCAAAGAAAGATTAGGTGAGAAGTGTATGAAAGGTCACCTTCCCTCTAATCACAGTTTACGGATCCGGTCCCAAAGTGTTACTCATACAGTGCTCCACACTCCACATGTATAATCCCACTGCCTAATCCAACTACCTGTTCAAACAGGCACGTTGCTAGGAGTGGGTCCTTCCCATCAGTGGCTACTTTTTCAGCATTCCTCCAAGACCACGTCCTCTCCCACATCTAGAAGTGTCATGATAGTTCAAAATAAACTGCAGCAAAGGTAGAGCAAGCGTGGTGCACACACAGCTCATCCCTTCAACAGGAGCAAGACACAGCCAATTGCCATCCCTCCCACACTGCCAGATCGTGTTGGGGAAACACTTCAGTTGTGGTAAGCAACAGATAAGCATCTCTGCACACACACAGAAAAAGCATCTCAGCTGGGAGACTTTTAAAACTGGTATTTATTGTGCCTCCAGGAAAGAAATAAATTGGGTAAATGGGCTGAAAGGCACAGCTTTGCTTGGAAGAGGTTGGATTGTCTCTTTGCATCTTTCGGCACAAATCCGGCCATTGAGAGTCCAGATCTAAAACAGAGCCACAGTTGCTAAGAAAACAGCGCTGCAAACAGATGTCAGGAGATGATTCATGGAGTAAGGGCATATCCCTGTACTACAGATAAACCAAAATGAATGAGGCCCTTTATACCTGATCTCCCAAGCTGTGCTTCTTCATATCCTCTCTGGGACTTTTTCTTTAGTTCCTTTCTATACTCAGATGTTGAGGAAACTGAGTGGAACTGAACTCACTGTTTATGGAATAATTACCAGTAAAGGGGTTTTACAGTGTGTATAATGAACCCAGGAAAAGGGCTGAACTGTGGCCCATTTTTTTCCCTGAAACAAAGCAATTTTCTCCTGAAACATGAAGCAACTTTTCCCAAAAATGTATCAGAAGAAATAACATGAGACCCACAGACAAAAACTGCAAAGGAACAAACAGTAACTTTTTTTTCTTCTGTTCCTTCCCCTCACCATAAAACTTAACAGCTAGGGAGATAAAGCATTTTCAAGCTATTAGATCATTAGCCAGCAATGCATGCCGCTCCTTGAATTACTTCATTGTGTCTACACTTAAAATCTTTGCCTGACAAATAAATAAAAAATAGCTGGCACATCACAGGACTGGCTAAGTGCTACTAACACCTACAAAGTTCTCAGCTACTTAAGAGAACTTTTAGTCATATTTAATAGAAGAAGAATTAGTTCCTTTCTTAGAATATCCTGAATCATAGAAGATCCTGAGTTGGAAGGAACACACAAGGATCATCAAGGTCCAGCTCCTTTGCCCCTCTTAAACCACCACGCTTAAATCTTAACACTGTATGGTATCAGCAGCACTTCCAAATAGAGATTCCTGAGGTTATATGTAAAGAAGTTTTTACATAAAGGAACTTAAATATATGTTTCTATAGATAACTAGGGTAAAAAAGCAATTATCATTCATTACCATTCATTATGAAGAAGGAAAGAACAAACATAACTTACACACATCTGAATATGTGTTTGTACAGCATCTCATGCAAGGGGGGCCCAAACATTGCCACTGTTCACATCAGCACAGGGCAGTACCTGATTGTGGTCACTGCTGGGTTTACACCACGCCTACAAACTCCAGTGTCACTGCCCATCCCTCTCTGCCCCAACTCATCCCCACTGCCACTGCCTGCAGATGCCAGGGCTTCCTCTTCCCTGCCACCTCCTGCTCACTCCACACCACTTCATCCTCTCTGGCTATACATACTGCCTTCTGCCTTGGAAATCAATTATTTAGGCTGCCCTGATTTCAGTGTGAGGTGGCAGCGTGTGTGCAGACACTGCCATTGTGGGCAGCATTAGCAGCCACCACCCTGCTCCTTCTCGGAGCTGTAAGGCCACCCCAGGAGTGGCCACAGCCCATGACACAGCTCAGGAGGCGCCAGTAGCCGTGTGTGTCCCTCCTGCTGCTATTGCATTTCACACAGATATAAACAGACATGCCAGCCAAGCTAGGGCTGTGCTTGCTTGGCCAAGAGTCACAGTAAGGAGCCAAGACCCTGCACGTGGCACTTACGTCTTTGTCTGTCCCGAGATCGCTCTGCAAGCTGAGAGGGAGGAAAACGCGGGAATGATGGAAAGAGGGGGAGAGGACAGGCGGGACATGCGGGACAAGCAGAGGCATCAGGAACATACAGTCACAGACCCGACAAGGGCTGTGAGAAACTCAAACAAACTTGCTCAAAGTTTTCTCTCTGTAGATTCTGAGTGACTTGCAGAGGGTGCACCTGCTCTACTTCCCAATGCCTCCAGCAGCTCTCAGGAAAAACAGAGTAAAAAGAAGAACAATGCTGTTTTGGTGGAACAGGACTGAGCCCAGCTTTAGCTGTGGAGGTGAAAGGAGGACAAGGAGCCTTCCCTTAAATCCATGCACACAGAGCACCTGACACAAAGTCGACTTACAGACCGGGAGCTCCACGTGCGGCATCTCTTGGGCCGCAATAACACAGATCTGTAACTGCTCCGAGAGGAAACAGGCGGCTGACAGGAGCCCTGGAATGATGGAAGGGAGGGAAGGCAGGAGGGAGGCTGGTAGTAAAGGCGGGGAAGAGAAAGGAGCCCATGTGCAGCAGAAAGCGCAGATCCTCAGCGGGCAGCGCTTCATCCCAGGCAGCAGCAGCGCCCCGGCAATAAAACACAGCGGTCGGAGGATGCCGATGCTTCCCGCGTCCCTTCCAGAAAAGTAGTTGCTCATTCACCCGGGAACTTTGCCTAAGTATCCACCATCACTTCCCAAACACACAACCCGAACGATAAGGGCGATGCAAGTGGTACTCAACCAGGAAGCGCCGGTCACCTGCCCGCACCCCCTGCCCGCTCCCCCTGCGCGCTCCCCGCGCCGGGACGGGCCGGCCGGGACGGAGCTCCGCCGGCAGCGCGGCCCCCTCGGGACGGCAGGGCAGGGCAGGGCAGGGCAGGGCAGGGCGGCGGGGGCGGGAGCGGGCTCTGGGAAAGCTCCGAGAATGCTTCAAACCCGCTCCCGCCGCGGGCCGAGCCCGCCAGGCTCCCCTCGCCGAACTCCAGCCGCGGTGTTTTTCCCCCTTTCCCGGCTTTTGCCGGGCTGGGAGAAGCGGGACTCGCTCCGGGAGCGGGGTGTCTCCACCCGAGCTCCCCGGCGTCCCGCGGGGGGCGCGGGCGGTGCCGAAGGTGCAGCCGGCACCGAGGGAACAAAGGCGGCGGCGGCGGGGAACAAAGAGCGGCAGGTACCGGGGCCGGGCGGGGCGGCGGCACCGGCGGGCCGGGGCAGGGCCCGGGGATGGGACCGGGGCCGGCAGCGCCGCCGCTCCCCGCACAAAGGCGCGGGCGGGCCGCGCCGCAACTTCCCGCGGGCGGGTCCCGGCGGGGCAGACTCACCGCGGGCGCAGTCCCGGCATCGGCGGCGGGCGCGGTGGCGGCGACGGGGAGGGCGGGAGAAGGACGAGGATGAGGAGGAGGGACTGGCCGCTCCCCGCCCCGGCCACTGCCAGCGAGCGAGCGCTCTCCCCGCCCGGGGCCGGAGGGCGGTGCGGCCGCGGCCCCGGCCCCCGCACCGGCCCCGCCTCCCCCGCCGCGCCGGGAGCGCTCCCGGGGCCGCCTCCGCCCCCCGCGCCGGCAGCTCCTCGCTGCCCTCACTGCCCCTCCTGCCCCAGTAGGACACCCCCGGCACGCGCCCGGTTCGTGGGATGCCCCGGCCAGAGGAAGGGGACGGTCCCCGCGCCCGCCCGCGCTCACCGGCCGTGCGGGGCTTTCCCGGTGTTTTCCCTCCCAGCGCTGACCGGGACCGCGCTGTTGTCCCGCCCCTCGAAAACAGCCAGGCAGGGCCAGCAGGCGCTGTGCGTCCGTGTGCTTTGGGTAAGCGCTTGTGCTGGAAGTAAGAAAAGGTGTGTGTTACAAAGAAGTGTTTTCTGGTCTGGGAAGGACTTGGGGTCACGGGTGGTACAAAAAAGTAAAATATTTCGGGGTTGTCAGAGATCTGCAGCACCCCCAAATATAATTTAGAAGGTCACTGGAGATCTTTCCAGTTTCAGCCGAGCCTCCATAGCCCTCCTCAAACTGAGCTCACCTCAATCACAGACCCCAAGCCATCTGCCCCCTCCCTTCCAGATGCAGCCTTTCCTCAGCTTTAGCATCACCTGTCTGTGCTCAGCCAGAACTCTGTAAGCACAGATGGGGGTCAGCTGTGTGAACACGGAGGAAGCTGGGGATCTTTTAAAACTTCAGAGGAGGGGTTTTGGAGGGAAGAGAGGAAAGAATTCCTTAGATTGGTCCCATTTGATACTGGGTGGCTTTTGGCTGTAGAGTTAATAAAGTGAGAAGATACTGAGATTGTGCTTTGCTTTACACACCCAGAGGTCAGCCCGAGATCCAAAGAGAAATGTAACTTTCCAAAAGCCACTTCCTGCCAGTGCTGATACATCGAGTCTCTCCTCAGTCTGTGCTGATAAAACATCAACCAGTTTAAACAGGGAAGCAAGTGAGTTCCTGTATTTGAAGGCTAAAAAGCAAAATATATGTACTTGCTGAAGCTTCTATATGCCAACAGGTGTGTCTAAAGAAACCCTGCCAGCTTTGGAGCCCTGATTTTCTGTAAGGAAATTTTTCTTTTCCAGTCAAAAGTGAACCCTGCATCTTTTTGAGTGTCATTTCAGCTGGAGCCTGAGAACACAGTGACTTGCAGAAGCATCAGTCGAAACTGGTTACAACTTGACTGCCCTGCCTTGGCAAACACCTGCTCCAATTCATGTTGGCCTGGCAACAAATCAACCCGTGAATGCTCTTTGTATACTTTTTTTTACTTGTTTTATTGAGGATTAATTAGTGTTTGTACAGTCACACAGTTGTCTGGTACTCCACAGACACAGCTGAAGGCAAAGGGCTGTCTTTGGGCTGTGCTTGTAGTTTCCTAATTCCTGTGTTATGGCCACTGTAATGCATATTCTCAAAGTGAAACAAGCATTTCTGACTGATTTATGACTTTTGACTGTCAGTTTTCAGTCTTGTGTTAGAGAAGAAGATGCAATATCAAAGCCAAACTCTGCTACTTGAAGAATTACTTCAACTCCCCTCTTGATCACCTGAGGGTTTCCCACATGCCATTAAATTCAGCAGAAGTCTCATGGAGCTGTAACGTTTTATACCTTGGAGAACACCATTCCACATTTTCTCTCCCTGTTCTTCTCACTGATTTTACACTGCTATGAATCACATGGCTCCTCATCCCAGTGTACACAGCACTGCATCTGCCAGGCTGTGTCAAACACAGCACAGGTCCCAGCCCAAGGTACTTGTTTTCACTTAAATTACACATTTCATAATTAGCTTGTAAAGCACTTTGAAGACACAACACTAAGTGTTATTAATGCTACATGGTATTGTTGGACAGGCTTAATGGGAGCAATTAAATAGTAATACCATAAAAAACCAGGTTCAAGACACAAAGGTAGAATTATGTCATATATGCCTACTTTGTATTCAAATCTTCAGGCTGTTGATTACTTATTACAGACTGGCACTCTGAAAATAAGCTTTCGTCTCTTTTTTCACACAGCCTTCCAGCTAAGACCTGCTAAAGCCCTTGCTCAGACTGTGCCTGCTTTGGCAGGTATATGGGTGCTGCTAGAGAGGCTGGCAAGTGGCTCCCATGGATGAGGCTTTGTGGAAGGTGTAGAGATGGAAGCTGTGTGACCACAGCTCTGTCCTGCTGCCTGTGTGTGTCCAAAATGATGGATGGGTGCATGGGACACTGGGAAAAAGACCTGCAGAGCAGCACTGAGTGCTACAGCTGGTGAAAGTAACAGCAGTGGGGATGAAAAGCCCTCACAGAGCTGGATGTCTCTTGTACAAGGCATCCAGGTGTCTCACACAATGCTACAGGCTTGGGGAAGAGTGCTGGGAAGCTGCCCAGCAGAAAAGGACCTGAGGGTGTTGGTCAACAGTAGCTGAACATGAGCCAGAGTGTGCCCAGATTGCCAAGAAGGTCAGTGGCATCCTGACTTGTATCAGAAATAGTGTGGCCAGCAGGACCAGGGCAGTGACTGTCCCCCTGTGCTGGGCACTGGTGAGGCCACACCTCAAATCCTGGGCTTAGTTTTGGCCCCTGAATACAAGAAAGACATGGAGGTGCTGGAGCGTGTCCAGAGAAGGGCAACAGAGCTGGGGAAGGGTCTGGAGCACAAGTCTGATGAGGAGCAGCTGAGGGAGCTGGGGGTGTTTAACCTGGGGAAGAGAAGGCTCGGAGGGACCTCCTCACTCTCTACAACTCCCAGAAAGGAGGCTGTAGCCAGGTGGGTCTCAGTCTCTACTCCCAGGCAACCAGCGACAGGACAAGAGGAAATGTCCTTTAGTTGCACATGGAGAAGTTCAGACTGGATATTAGGGAAAATTTTCACTGAAAGGGTTGTCAGGCATGACAGACTGCCCAGGGATGTGGTGGAATCACTGTCCCTGGAAGCAATCAAAAGGCATGTGGATGTGGCACCTGGGGACATGGTTTAGTGGTGAATGTGGTTTTGCTGGCTTAACAGTTGGACTCAATGGTCTAAGAGGTCTTTTCCAGCCTTAATGATTCTGTGATCTTGCATTGTAGGTCCCACATGAATGAACAGCATGAGCTTCATGGTAGGACATCCCTTCTATAATGCAGAATTTGTATGTCTAGATTTCAGCACTGGAAGGAGATCAGATGTCCTAAGTCCTACCCCAGGTCAGCAAAAAACAGGAAATAAACTCTCTAACCAGTTTGTTAGGTTAGAAATGTGACATTACTTTATTCAACGTTGAGGTACATGGGGATCACTCCACAAAACATGTACATCAGTTATCAGGTGTTTTTACTATTAATACATTCTGGTGAACAAAGGAATTAGTGTTCATTGGTTACAAGTTACATAGTTTTCTTAGTTAGTCTTCTATTGGTTAATGATTCTCTCCCTTCTCATGCTAATTAGTCCACATGCTCAGTTTCTCTTCTCTTTTGGGTTGGAGTGGGTTTCTCAGTTTGCTGGTCTGTGGATCGATGTTCACAGATCCCCTCCCAGAATTACCTTATATTCACTTGGAGCTGATTTCAGCACAATTACGGAGTTGGTTTTATTAGTTTCATCCTTATCTTGGGAGTCATGCCAGATGTCCTGGTTGGCTATAAATTCTGCATTCTTTCGTGTTCATTATCAATGGTACCTTCCGAGCCATAATTCCTCCCCCAGGTCTGAGAACCTTAAACTTTAATTTGGTTTTTTTTCTAACACATGGACATGTGTTAGAAAGCTTAAAGCTTAAAACTTGCTTGTTAGCTGCTATCTATTTCATGGAGTAAATCTCCTCTCTTGTTGACTAAGTGCTAACATTCCCCCCCACTGCTGCATAGGCTCCTTTTTAAAGAAATATAACTTATTTCGTAATACCCAAGCTGGATAAAGTGTTAACTCTGAAGGATAGGGATGTCTGTGTAAACTAATTTTGTTTGGATACTCCAAGTTATGTTTGCTCTGTAGTCTGACAGAACAAATATTTGGCCTGTTGACCCTCCTCTTGCCGCTGTGTGCAGCCCCCTGTGCCATGCTGGCACAGTGTGTGTGCTGGATCTGGAGCTGGGAACCAGATCAAAGTGAGCCCAGAAGAAGAATACTTTGGGTTGATCTGGAGTTGATTGCGATATGGACACACAAAGAGATATGTCAGCATGACAGAAGGGGCAGCAGGATCCAGCACAGAGACAGGAAGGCACAGCACAAGCTGGAGCTGGGAATGGGACTGTGCCAGAATCATCCATCTCTGTGCCCAGCTGCTCTCTGCTTACCCCATCCCTTGCACTAGACAGAAGAACTGGGAAAGGGGAGAGAGGGGTGAGAGCAGAAACTCACCTTTGGACTTCCCAAAGGACCTTCCGCCCTGCTGGTGCCCAAGGAAATATGGCTGCATTCTGCAGACATCATTTTTGGTGGGAGCACTTTGATGGACCAGTCAGGTTATTCTCCCTCTGCTGTGCTGGTGCAGCTCTTTGTGCTGTTGTGTTGTCAAACAGACCAGGAAACTGCTTAAAAAAAATAGCACCCTCCCCATCTCAGTTATTTTTATTCTAGCTCAGTTCCCAGGCACAATTCACCTCATCTCCACCAAGGTTTAGCTGGAGGAAGAGAGCTGGAGACAGAAAATGTAGCCAGAAGCAGCCAAACAGGGGTCTGCCTGAATCCACTATACCCCTCAAAAATGCCTGTGGCCCAATGCCTCAGGAAGAGTTTCCCTTCAGCAGTCGTGGGCAACTTGTTTGCCATAATTATGATTAAAAAAAAGGAAAGGAATTTTGAATCTGTGTAGGCACATGGAGCATTTGCATACTATTTTCCTCTGCAGAACATAAAAGGAAATCTGACTGTAATCATGTTAGAAATGCTTGCTCTTCCCCCCCATTCATTCTGAGCACCATGTCTGACACTCCCTGGTGTGTAAGGTGGCTCCAGAGGATTGTGAGGCTCCAGTGCTGCCTCCAACACCCGAGTGGTTCTGCTGAACGCAGTGGAAACATTTCAATGGTTAAAGGTGCACATGCTTAAATGCTTTGTTAGGTCACAAGCTTAAGGACTGAGAAGCACAGCTCCAAAAGAGAAAAATAGGTTAATAACACTGAAGTCACAGCAAATCTGTAGGAAATCTCCTGGAATAGGTCCATAATTAGTAAATCTACACTTCTCAAAGGAGATATCCTCAGCTTTTCTTCAGTTCTCTCTTTTTCCCTGATTCTGCCTGTGGATTGTGGTTCCTGGCTAAAAACAGGACAAACTGAAGATTTCTACACTTAGAAAGCAGTACCTGAACCCTCATAGCAGCCTCCAGGAGCTGGCACCATGCACTTACATCTTCCTATACACCATAGCATGAGGGAGGTGTTTCAAGGGGGTGAATGTCTCATGGTAAGCAATCTTGAACATACAGTTTGGTGCAAACTCTCAATTTTTCAGAGCAGAGGCACATCCCAGGTTAGTCTCCTGAGGAGAGGCACCTGCCACCTGAACTGAGCAGGGCTCACTTTGCTCCACTAATAATGCAGACTCTGTACATGAATGAAGGTTTCCACTCTACATGTTCACACCTCCCAAAGCACACCAACTTCTCAGTTACAGGGTGGGAGGGTTTCTTACACAAAGAAATGCAACTTCAGGTTCCACTGTGAAAATCAAAATTCAGAGGTGAGCACCCTCAGCCCTCAATACCAGCTGAGTGAAGTCTCTTGGAGGACAGGTTTTTACTGAAGTACCTCTGACCTGTCCAAGTCCTGCTTCAAGTACTGAAAAGCCCTTTTGGATCCCACTTGAAGCCTGCCATTACTGATGGACTTACTGGGCTTGGCAGATGGTGTTTTAGGAATCTGTCAGACTCCAGATAAGATCAGGTCAAGATCTTACAAAACTTTAGGAACCCCTAAGACCTTGACCAAATCTTATCAATAAAGTCAGGCAAGATTTTGGGCTCAGAATCCCCTTAACTCCAAATGTTTATCCACTTTTTTCACTTACATCAGTCAGTCTAATAAAAACATTACCTCTTTCATGCTTGGCCTGTTGCTGCTGCAGCCCTTGTGCTGCAGTGTGTTTATAAGAGCACAGTAAGAGCCTGCAGTCGAGACCCCACCGGTCCTGTCAGCTTTACCCTCATGCTCCAAGGCTGGCTGGTGCCTCCCAAACACACTGTATCCTACCAGCAGTTTGGCACCTCAGTTTTGGTTTCATTTCTTGGAAGCTGTGTGAGAGGAAGCTGCCAAGAAACACTGTGCTCAGCTGGCCATAGCAGAAGCTGGAGAAACACAGTGTAGAGGTCAAATGCCAGGTCTGGATTCGGGAACTTGCAGGACCTACAAGGAAATAACAGTGGCTGGGCAAGCAGCTTCCTTGTTGAATAGTTCCAACAGGCTATCTGTAAGCCCAGGTGCTTGTAAAGCTAAACTGGGCAGCAGAAGGTACCCAAGGGTTTATGCATTTTTCTTTTGCTGGCCTCCTCTCACCCCTGAAGCCCTTTCTCTGAGGCTCAGACAAGACCTGCAATAGTTTCACTTTGAGCAGTGACTGTTTTAATCTCTTGACAGCCTTTCCCTCCCTTGCCATCTCCAAGATGGAAAGGAAACCAAGCGAAAAACCCTTTCTCTGTAGTTGCAGGCATTGATAGTTCTAGGACACACCTGGACTGAGGACTGCAGAAACCATATGACCCTTCTCACCTCTCCTTCATCAGGATAAAGCTCCCTTGAGCAGCTCTCAGGCAGCAGCAGTTTGCTTTGCCTTTGCTTCCCCTGCAACCCTGATGTGATGTGTCTTGGGTGGCTACAGCCCATTTTCAGCCATGATTCAGTGGAGAACAAAAAAGCTCTCGAGGGTAGGAAGTGGGGCTAAGGCTTCTTTGGAAGCAGGATTTAGTAATCCCGATTGCCACCTTTAAAAATCAGTGCCCTTGGGCCCCAGCCAGCCCTCAGCTCTGTCAACATCTTTACTGCCAACTTTACTAACAGTCACACAAATGTAAATCTACTGTGAGAAGAGGATTAAGCCCATTCTGGTTTTATGGCCTATGAAATGTCTCCTGCCCTGCTGCCACTGTGCCGTGATACATAACACAGAAAAGGGGAATTCAGGCTGCTATTGTTGTCTTCAGGATTTTAAAGGGAAAAAATGTAATTCCAGAAACTTTACCAGCCAGCGAAGCAGATATGCATACAAGGTTTCTTCTAAGTCAGAAGCTAAAAGCCTTTACCTTGCCAGATGCTGGTTGGAGTACATATTTTTTTCCTCAAAATAAGATTATCAACAGCAATTTGCCATGCATTCAAGTTCGGGATTTTGCCTGCAAGGGGATTAAAGCTCAGGCAAACAGGAGACTGCCTGGATACTGCCCTGTTCCATGTACAGCACTCACTTGGGATGAGACCTACACAGGGGGTTATGTAGGAATCCCAAGAAAATGATTATTCCTTCATTGATGACTCAGTTGCCTGAGATTTGCAAGGAGGACCAAGGGAATTTTATATTTATGGTTTCTAAAATTTTCAGTTTGATGTGGATCCCTCACTTCCCTAAGCTGATATTTTCATACAAAAGGGGTTTTTTTTAGAAAGAGGTTTTTTTACTATAAAATTTATTATTGGATTTCAGCTCTTAGGCTGGGAATATATTTTGGTTCCATGTTTCTATAATCTCAGAGCATGGTTCAGGCCTCTTAGCAGGATCTCAATACCACTAAATAATAGTCATGATTATTCACAGTGTAACTCCATTGAGCTGTCAGCAGAAAAACAGCCAAGCTGAATCCATATTTCAATTAAAAATGCAGAATTATGCATATTTATGCACAAGTCTGAAAAGCAGATGATATTTAAAATGTACTTCGGGGCAGGAGATACAATTAATTTTTCATTACCTTTATTATTTATCCCAGTCTCCAGCTTGAAAGTCTCATTCATTCAGTCCTTACCCATGTAAAGTTGTCTTCAGTGTAAGATTCTCTGAGTGACTGTGACTTTTTGGTCACAGGGGATAGGTAGGGACTATAATGAGATACTGCACCGACCCTCGAAGGCACAATTGATAGCATTTGCCAAAATGGGAATCCATCTCCCTGGCAGACACTCACAGACATGCACTCCAACCTCTCTGCTTCATCTCTCAGTCCTCCTGGTGAAAGCCTCTTGCAGATCAGAAGGAGAAGTGGGGCATGAAGACAGACTGCAGTGACCTCTTGTTTTGGTATGTAGTGCTGTTTGTTTTGGCATGCAGATATATTTAGTAAACTGTCATCTGTTGTAATTTGTGTGGGGAGAGCTCCCATATTTTGAGAGGCTTTGCTGTCCTGCATTGCCTGGAGTCTGTAAATTGCTCTGTCATTTACACACTGGTCTATTTTAAAAGCAGAGTTAGTGGACACATCCTCTCCTTTAAACCCACCATGACAATCTGGAGTTCCCAAACACTTGTGCAGGTTTTTAGCCAAGTCCTCTTATCCTGAGCAAACAATTTAATGTTTATTTGTAAACAGTTTTCCCAAAACCAAGGGAAATGCATGTGAAATGAGACACTGCTGTGTTTCTGTCTGTGTGACAGACTATCCCTTGAAGTGTGGCCTCAGCCTCCCAGAGGTATCGTCCTTCCTGTGACAGGCCCAGCTATTTTTGGCCATCAAGGCCCTGGTGTCAGGCACTGGGAGACCTTCTGCTCAGCAGAAACACGTGGACCAACAATCCCATTCCGTGCAGGGAGCCACCAGCCAAGCATCAGTGCCAGTCACAGATTTGCTTGCTCATCCGCTGCCTGAGGCTGACCACAGAGCAATACCTTGCTTGCAATTTACAGTGGGAAACCCAAACGTTATTTTGTGTTGAGCCAAACATCAGCAATCACCCTCACAGCTCATAGAAAAGGAAGGAAAATGACAGGAGAAAGAGCCAGTACCAGCACAAAGCTGGGGTTAAATCATCAGAACTGGGGCAGCGCTGCTGTCATCCCTCCCAGCCCCTGCAGGGCACCACAGGTGGGACCCCAAAACCCCCACAACCCTCTCCACAGCCTTGCAACTTTCCATCCCCCCACCTGTCAGGATGAACTCACCCACTGCCCTGGCTGCCAGCCCTGGAGACAAGCCCTGCTCAGAGGCAGCCAGTCACACCTCCTACCGCTTCTCCAGCCAGGCTTCCTTAGCCTTGGAGAGCAGTGATAACCCCTTGTCCCCTCTTTCCTCTCGTTATTACTCCTGACATGTGCTTGTCCTGTGCAAGTCCCAGATCTCTTAGTCTGATAGATACTACCAAGAGAGGGTCTTTGGGTGCAGCAAGCAGTCAAGCTATTCTCTCCAGTTTTGAGCACCACAGGAAGGTGCTGGCCATCTGGTTGCCATACAGTGAATCCCTAGCCCTTACTCTGCAGAAGCAAACTAAAAGCTTTTTCCAAATTTTAATTGCTGGAGAATAGCCAGTGATTCATAGGCTAGTGCAATACATTATCATGTCTCATACACTGCTTGAGTTGGAAAAAGCAAGGTCAAACGAGCACACCTTGCAGGCACAGCAGGAATTTTGTGATGGTTGCAGTTCTGGGAGTTGTTATTATTTATTCGGGTTTGCAGTGCATAAAATCCAGGACTCTCCTGTGGCCAAGGGACATATCGCTGCCACCAGCAGAAAAAAGGATAAGGAGAGCCTGTGCACAGCCCTAGAGATGTTAGAGGTAATGGAGTCATTATGGGTACCTGTGCAGGAACTTATTCCTGATGGAGGCAGGCAGAGGTTGGACCTATCAAGCCTAAGTTGGCCAAACTGATGCTTGAGCCTCCTCAGGTTTTGTCAGGCAAGATGGTCCCAGTGAGCATCTGCAGGAAGACTGGAGCAGAGGATTCCCCAGCAGAGCACTCATACAGATGAGGACAAGGCCAAAGAGGGGGAAAATGTGGGTGTGAAGAGCAATGAAGTCCTGGCAGGCCCAGGTGGAGAGTGGCTGATGCAAGACCTCGCTGCTGCTCCAAGAAGCATTTCTGTCCTTCCCCACCACCTCTGGCCTTCACATCTCTTCCCCATTAGACTGGCACTTGTGGGAGCCATAAATCCCAGCTTAAATGATCTGATGCAGCTGCAGAATGGTCTGGAAAAAGGCCTGTAGTCAGTTTTCAGTTGGCTGGCTGGAGCCAGTGCAAGGAGCCATGGTTGATGAATCAGAGAAGGGGAGGGCAGAAAGGGCACACAGGCTGCAGCCTCTGGCACCCACATGGGTGAGGAGGAGCCCAGCATCTTGTTTGAGCTGACCTAAGTGGAGCAGTCATGGTAGGGTGATCCCATCCTGAGCCACCCTAGCTGTGCCCTCTCCTTCTGTCCAGCACCAGGTTTAGTGATGAGAGGTCACCAGAGTGAGTCAGCTCAACTATCAGATCTAACAGAAAACTAGGAAGCCTTTCTTTACAGCAAATGTGGTCAAACATTGGAACAGGCTTCCTAGAGAGGTGATTGATGACCCAAGCCTGTCAGTGTGTAAGAAGTATTTGGACAATGCCCTTAACAACATACTGTAACTTTTGGTCAGCCCTGAAGTGTCAGGCATTTGGATGAGATGTTTGATGTAGGTCTCTTCCAACTGAAAGATTCTATTCTGTTCTTCTCTTCTATGAGGGTACTTTCTGGGATGCTTCTGATGAATCAGATCAGCTTACTGAACAAACTCATCCATGGACATGTCACCACTAGATGCAATGCAAAGGGAGTATTCTTGACGTGTGTGGTTTTGTGATGTGGCTGAGCCCAATTCACCTTCCCCCAGCCCCTGAGGGGTTGTCCCTGTTCCCTCCCCATTGCACTTGTGGCTGGGCAGGACTGTGGTGCTGGCACTGGCACCCACTGACCACACAGCCATCTTGTCCTTCAGGGACCTGAAGCAACCAACAGCTCATTGCAAGAAATAAAAGTAGCTTCAGGCTGGGCTGGTTGAGCACCCTGGCACACTGTGCCCAGGAGCACTGAAGTGAGGGATCAGGGGAACTGATGTGTTGGCAGTTTGATGCACAGAGCTGTGCCCTAAAGACACCCCTCCAGCAGGACCTTGCAGCAGCCTCAGAGCACAGCAGGAGCTGCAGTGCCAGCAGAAGGCAGAAACTGCAGTGAACTGTCCCAGCACACCCTCCTGCAGCAAAGTGCAGCACAGGGCTCCGAATGTTTCACCAACCTGCAACAAAGAGCCAGGTCAAGGTCTCTCCAGGCAATGCAAAACAAGCTGCAGGCAGATGTGCATGAGCAGACCTTTTACACATCTTTTAGGATAAAACTCAACCCCTACTAGTGCAAAGGAAGCCAAGGTGGATGTGGGACAGCACGTGCTTGCTGGAGGAATGAAGGTGCCAGATGGGCCCCCAAGCAGGCCCTGTATGACACAGAGATGCTGTTATTCCACTGCCACCATGGACCAAACC
>JAWWLZ010000172.1:57196920-57211401 GCA_035041345.1 Poliocrania exsul
AGGTGCCAGATGGGCCCCCAAGCAGGCCCTGTATGACACAGAGATGCTGTTATTCCACTGCCACCATGGACCAAACCAAAATGTAAATATCTCTCAAGTTCAAAGTATTACTCCATGCTGTTTTAATAACAAAGTTCACTGTGTAGTTTGGCTCCTTATTCACTTCAGACAAGTCCAAAAATGAAATGGGAATGGGTAAGAGGCCAGAGATGAAGTTGCTCATAACTTATGTTTAGTTCATTCCATTAAACTTTCATTTTCAGTGCTACTAATCCTTTATTTTCATGACAACTTTGAAGATCCATTATAATTATAATGTAATGAAAAAGCTGAATCCAGAGATGTAGCTGCAGAAGGGTAATCTCCTCCTGTGCTTTGTATTTAGAAGAGGTGATTAACTGTACATTCCAGGGGTGGATTGAAATGATGAATTTTAACAATGACAAAGTTCAACAATCAGGAAATCTTAATTTAAAAAGATCTGATATTTTAAATTTCATTTTACTATGGTTCTCCACAGTTATTCTGGTTTTTAAAGAAAGATTAAGTTTAATGACTGTTGGAATTAGATGTGACTAACCAGGAGGGCACCTGTGGCTTTTACTTATTCAAGTGAGTCTGTATTTTATATGCATTTATTCAGATTCCTAATTGTATTTTAATAAAACTATTAGAAATCATGAATAACACCTTTTTTAAAAAAGGATTATATTTCATTTATGTCAGGATGGATGGAGATTGGGTTGTGATTAAAGTAAACAAACAAGTGCTCTAAAATTTAATTTTACCCTACATAATATCTGTGCTGAATACATACAGAAAATTACACAGAACTTACATTTGAAGGAAAAAAAAATTAAAGCTAACTGATTCATTAAATAAGCATTTTCTGTAATTGGATTTGGAAGGGGTTTTTTTCTGGATTTCAAGATGTCAGAAGTGCCCTCATCCTCAGCAGTCTTTCTTTTGTAGGTAAAAGGAAGAAAACAAATTTTCCTGCTCTTTCAGTAGTCAATTAGTTTCTTGAGCTGTCCTTAGCTGAATAAACTGGAAATAAGAGATACTCTCTCTGCCCCTGCAGGTCGGGCTCCTGTCCAAGGCTCATGCCAGCTCTGGCTGCTGGACCCTCTGACCCAACAGAGCACCTTGTGGGGACATCGGCACCACCACTAAGACTGCTGTGGATCATATTTAATGATAAACAGCCTCATTTCTGACAGAGTAAACACAATCAGACAGCTCCAGTGGCCTCAGTGGCTGTTTGGGGCAGCACCAGGTGTTGGGGTGGTAGGTGGGCTCCCATTGGCAGGACAGATTCTCCTTACGATGCCAAAAGTGTTTGAGTGCAAATCTCCTCCAGAAGGCGTTTGGTCCAGGTGCCAGCTGGCAGGGGGGTCTCCCACCAGGCCGCTGAAGGCCTGGCTAAATGAGGGACCCTCATTAAATCAAGGCGTTTAATCAACACCCGGTGATTCGCAGAAGCAACGCTGACATCTAGTGGGAAATGGCGTTACTTGGGCAACAGGCAACGAATATTTGGGAGGGATTTTTCCAAGGAGGAATTGCCACTGCTGTTGCTAGTGGTGAGAAAGGCACCACAATAATAATTTGGAAAGTCTGTCCCAATGATTTGTAACTATTATGTGACCCCGAGTTCCTGGGGGAGAGCTGATAGCTGGCACTGAGACCAGCCCTGCTGTTTTTCACTCTGTTTTAAACATTACAGAATCAAATCTTCTTACTCCAGACTTAAAACTGACGGTTAAAAGAGCAGAAGGAAGGGATGTTACTGTTGAGCTTAACTATATTTTTACCCGTTTTGTACTACAGAGATTAATGCTGAATGCTTACATATACACTGAACAGAGGAATATTGCTCCCCTGCAATCATATCTGACAATAACTGTGAAAACCTGAAAAATCAGAATTTTTATGCATGTAGTTCCTGCCTTTCTGTGGTTTTAAAGGACAACTTGCCAACAAGTTGGATTAGAAGATAAGTTAAAAGAGGTGTTTCCCTAGAAACCTGGGAAGGCAATAGCCAGTTTTACAGTCCTGATTGATAAGAAGATATGGAAGGGAATGATAAGCCTCCCATGGCTTAGACATGACTGTGAGACCAAGGGGAGAGCCCACAGTGGGCTACAAGGAAATCCTGCTACCACTAGAGCCAGCAAAGACAGGCTGGAAAAAACAGGAGAGAGCTGTTCATTTAATGTTTATTTTGCTTTCTCAACTCAGATGAGGTCCATCCATAAGTATCCTGTTTGGAAAATGCTATTGCATGTCAGGACAAAGCCTTTAGACTGTAAAGGTTAAATTCCTTCAAGAGCTAACTCTCCTACAGGAAACATGGAGGCAGAAGTGGCTTCCAGGGGCTTCCCCAGGAGAAGGGCAGCAAGGCAGTATTGGCAGGGCTGCCTGGGCCCACAAACCAGTTTTAAGCATGGATGTGAAACCTGTGAAAACTCTGCTTTTCCAGTCTTGAGTTATAAGCCCTGTAATCAAGCAGGGCATATTCTCAGGGAATATGTAGAAAAGAATGCCTACTTTTCATTGACTTGAGGAAATTCCTTAAAATTAAGGGATTTCTATGGCTGTAAAGAAAATTTACAAAACACACTCTGCTTTGTGACAAAGAAAAAAACTTAATCAAGACCTTAAACAATGAGTTTAGTTACAGAGAGACCTAAAGCATTCCGCAGTTTAGGCTTGTTAATTAAAACCTAATGCTAATAGAGAACTCTATTGTTCAGGATTGCTGTAGTGCTCAGCCTAAATCTCAAGGTAAATACTTGACTCGTTTTTTGCTCTGGGAGTGTATCAAAGAGACAATAAAGCTTCTCCCCAAATAAAGGGTCTTGTGTCTCCCAGTATCCCTTTCAGCTGCTGCAGAGCCTTGCAGGCCCCGCAAGGCTCCGTGTCTGACTTGGCGAGAGTGGCAGGACTTGGATGCCAAGGGATGCTGAATGCTCTCATCACCACGCTGTAGATGCCCATGCAAACACTGGAGAGCAGGAGTGCTTTTCTGAAGTGATTTCCACTGTGGTAGCTTCAGTTAAAGCAAACTGTCTTCACGAGCAGGTCCTGGTATCCCAAGTTATTGTAGTCATACAACACTATTTTACTCATTACATTTCATTATCTTTTTTTCTCTCTTTTGTTTGCCTTCGCAGTTTGGAGCTTTGTTTAAGCTTTATAGGGACCCTAAATTGAAACTCAGCAAAGCTACTGACAGACAAAGCAAAGCTGCAGCAGCTGGAAGAGGACAAACAGTAATCCCTGCCAGCACCAAGCTGTGTTTGCTCAGTAAAGTGGACTGTGTGGAAGCAGCGATGTGTATTGAACAGGCAATCACGTCTGCACTTGGCTCCCTGCTGGTATTCCCTTCCAGTCCCCAGTGCCAGATCCAGAGACTGAAAACCAATTCCCAGCATTGCCTCTTTGGCCACAGCAGTATCAGTATTACAGACTCACCACACACTCTTATGTATTTATTTTCTCTGTTCAGACACCCAGACAAAGCACACCCACCTTAAAACATACAGACAGCAACACTGCACTCTGCCTAACATGAATGAGGAGTGTGCTGGCTCAGTTTGTTGGAGCATCATGCTAATAATGCCAAGGGTTGTGGATTCAATCACCATATGGACCATTCACTTAGGAGTTGGACTTGATGATCCTTGTGGGTCCCTTCCAACTAAGAAAATTATGTGAATACCCTCTCTGTGCTACAGAAATATGGAGGTGGTAAAGCTGCTGCCTCCTTACATGTGCCAGCTCATGTCACAGCTTCCCTTGAATGTTCCTGGTCCAACACCTCCCAGTCCCATTAACTCTTTGCCATTAACATTACCACCCACACAGGTATCTGATTTCATTGCCAAGGCTCAGGAAATCTCCACTCTCCACTCAAGGTGACTAAGCAGCAATGCTCCTTTTTCACTTGTTTACCAACAGTGACTTATTTTCATCCCCATCATGTGCCCC
Organism: Poliocrania exsul; assembly: GCA_035041345.1. NCBI lineage: Eukaryota > Metazoa > Chordata > Aves > Passeriformes > Thamnophilidae > Poliocrania > Poliocrania exsul. Next base: position 57,200,914 of record JAWWLZ010000172.1, read on the forward strand.
ATAAAGCACAAGTGAGTGCACAAGAAGCAGAAAGCAATGGAAGCAGAAGGGTTCATTTCCCAGGTGTGTAGTCAGGGCTGTACAAAGAAGGGCTGATGTACAGCTCCCAAAATACAGGCTCCCTTTAATCTATCCTTGCTCAAGGTTTGAAGTAGTTTTTTTATGGATCAGTAACTTACAGGTTCACAGAATCACAGAATGGGTAAGGTTGGAAGGGACTACAGAGGGTCACCTGGTCCAACCTCTCTGCTCGAGCAGGGAAATCAGGCTATGCCTGTGTTCTTGCTGTCCTTGTCAAGCAGCACTTTCCTACCAGATTAGAATCATGGAATGGTTAAGGCTGACCCTTGGTTAATGGTTAATGACCCTTAGGATCATTAAGTCTAACTGTCAACCCAGCACCACCACCATGTCCTCAAGTGCCATATCCACACATGTTTTAACACTTCCAGGGATGGTGGCTCCACAAATGGTGATTCAATTAAATTGGATGGGCACATTTGTGACCCTTTTAAACTCCCCACAAAACATGAGGGATGTGATGCAAAAGTACCAGGTGAAATTTACTAATATACAGAACTTACACTTAAAAAATATATTAAAAATAACTGATTCATTAAGTAATGGTCAGAGAACTTGGATTGTAGAAGGGCAGCAAAGAAACTTCTCTGAAAAATCAGACCGTGGGATTGTAATAGCTTGATGTAAGAGGTTTTGGGTTATTTACTCCAGCCCTGAAGTGCACAGGAGGCTGCTAGATTTCTACTGATTTCATTTTGATGCAGGGAATTTTATTACTGATGCAGGGAATATGTTTAAAGCAGAGATCTGCACTGAGGGAGACTTGGGAATCTGGACATACCAGGAAAAGCTACTGCAGAAACTTCATCAGAGAGCATTTGCTCATGAGATTTCTCTGTTTCTCTTTACCATCACCAAAGGGAACAAAGAGCAAACCAGAGGGACTTCACAAAGTCTTTATTAAACCTTAGAAGTGGGGGACAAGTGAGGCTGTTCTGCCTGTAAACAGTCATTCTTAAGGATCCCAGCATTGTGTGAGACTTACTGTGGGACTGTGGTGCCCACGTGGGAGGGACTTGCTTATGAATCCCATGGGTTTGGGAAGCACATCAAGCTGTTGGACTGAACATGCCACCTGTGGCTGGGGCTTTCTAGAGAGCACAGGACCCTCTGCACACATGTGAGCAGCACAGCATGCAGATTCCACAGTTGTACAGGATGTCCTGACCCATGGGAAGTACTCCTGGACACAGTCCACCAAGTTTTTGGCTGCCACACCTCTGGAAATCTTCAGCAAACAGGAAGCACTTAACCAGAATAAAGCATGTGGCAGCCTCAAGTCCATCTATAAATGCCAGCGCTTTCAGGCACTCTGGTACAACCCTCACACCCCATCACCCAAATTAACCTCCTGTTGGCTTTAATGAGCACAGAGAGCCAAATGAGAGCGTCCTGGGAGGTGTCCATAGGCCTTCTCACAGTCACACAGGTTTCACTTTACCTTTGTCTGGAAAGCTGACATATTTACTCCAAGGTATAGGTAATGTTTGTGTGCACAAGCTGGGAATGCTGCTCCTCAAAACCCTAAAAATGGGGCATGTTTCAGAAATTCCCTTCCCAGGTTCTTTTTACTCTTTGCCACAGATCCCCTGGTTTAGGTTTATTTTTGCCCACACCACATCTGCCTCAAGGATGCCTAAAAGGCTTATGGTGGCCAAGTGCTGCAAAAAGAAGAAAGCAATTAGTGTCCAGAGCAACACTTCATGGCTTGGAGCAGGTCTCACAAGGCAATTGTTGGGTTAGTTGTCCTTGCTTCCCACTTCTGCATCCTGACCTCCCTGGCTACCAAGTTCCATGTCCACTGGGCAGTGCCAGTACTTGCAGATATTTTCCAGCATGTTTTCACTCCTCTTTTAGCTCAGCAGATGCAGTTCTGTCAGCACACATTCATAAATGCTCTGATTTATCTGATGCACAGATTGGCACATTTATGCATTTACTACATGGAGTAAACCTCGGGCCTGGTGTGTATTTGTAGATGCATTTATGTAATTAAACATTTAGGAGTAATTACTCTAATTGCCTAGCTCGACTTGTTAAGCCTCCCAATTGAAAGATGAAATTCATTTACCTAAAGAGGCTTCTTCATAGTTCCCTTCATTCATATCTGTCCCTCACACAGCCAAGTGCTTTGCCACGTCCCCTTTCCCATACTGTGACTCCTTAAGTTAGATGTGGGCAGTGACAGGGGCTGCTTGATCCTCAGAGCTGGATGCACATGTTACAGGTGGTCTGCACTCAGGTGTGTTCAGGTGTGTTTGCTTGCACAGCCTCATGATTTCCAGCAGGTATCTAACCCAGATGTAGCTTGGCATGGCATTCCCCTCTCTCTCCCTACATCCCCACTGGACAACCAGCACAGGGGGAAGAATCCTGTGAGTTCTGGCTATGCAATGCTGAGCTAATCCCTCCATGTCTGCAGAACTCCCTCATCCCTGTGTTCACAGGTGAATTTGCAAACCAGAGAACACTCTGCTTCAAGCACAAAGCTCCAAAGACCTTGACATTATAAAAACCAAGCCTCCAGCACAGGGGTTGTAACTTTGCATTTTGACTATTTAGATAAGAATATGCTGCCTATTCTATTGCTCTTTACACAGGCTCAGGTTTAATCATTGATGTGCCAAAGGGAGATATGCCTTCATTCTTGCAGTAACTGTGCTGCTTGTGCTGAGGGGAAGGGCCTTGAAGGAATGGAGCTGTTGTGATCACTGCCAGCTCCTCTCAGCCTTTCTGAAGAGGCAGAATTCCATGTGTCAATCATGCACTGCCCTGATCAGCCTCACCCAGCAGCCTTTTGCTGGAGAGAGAATCTTTGTTGTCCCACATAGGATGGCTTTCCTAACTCTTTTCAAAACATATGTAGAAATTATGCTCAGAAAAGTCACCAGTGGGATCCAGAACAGAGATAAGGCTAACCAGTGTTCCTCCTTAGCTCTATAAAGGCACTGACTTGTCATGCCTTAAAGCCATGACACAATGAAGATTAAAATAAATAGTACAAACAGGCATTTTCTTTACAGGCTTTCTACTCTTTCTGGGCTATGGACAGCTGGACTTAGAACAACTCCTGCATTTAATTGGACACATGGAAAGAAAATTGGGGCAAACTGATTCATAGTCTTCTGATTGTTTGAAATAGCTTTAAATGAGACTGTATTGTCTATGCAGCATATATAGAACAGGCAATGATCCAACACAGTGTCGTGGTACTGTCCTTTGGAAAACTTATTTGTGGGTTTCATGCACCTACAATACACATTCCAAACTCCTATGAGTAATAACAAATAGCCTTTAAAACATGCCACTGCTCAGTGCCCCAGCATGAGAACAAATCTTTCCTTTGAATTCTGAGGTACCTGCTCCTGCCTGGCATCATTTCACTGTACCACTAGGTGGCTTTTCCACCCAGCAGTTTGTATCTCTTCAAAGTCACCACAAGTACAAGTACTTGTACTATAAGTACAGTGAACCTGCTCCTAAATGCAACCATCAAATGGGTGGAAAGGAGAGAATAAAACTAAGACATCTTTCAGTAGATGAATTCTTCAACTCCCATACTTTTACTGTGAAATCTTTACCAACCCCTGTCTGTCCTAATGCTTTGTTTTGGGTTAGTTTCAGCTATCTGGCTAACTTCTAGGTTTTGAGCAGCCTAAGCTGCCTGCTCAGATATATTTCTGTACAGCTATGGAACTTAGTATAAATAATGCATGTGTTTAATTTTATGACAGACACTTTTGTAATTCATTAGCATAAACCAGTTAGTAACACAGAAACAGGATGGGTACTAGTTATTGCAATGCATTGTCTTACCATGTTCTCAGGAAGAGTAAATCCACATTTGCCTTCTCAAGTATTTTACTCCTTTTTAAAATTAACTTAAAGATTTTATCTATAGATCTTTACTCACACCTAAACACTGCAAATATCTGGCTATAGTATCTTTTTCAAGTGGCATTCAGTGTCTCAAATTCTCTCCAAAAAGAAAACCCCAAGAGGCTCATTGACTGGAGTACAGACCAGCATGAGGGGAAGGATAAGGGTCACAAACCTAGTTGTGTTAAAAAAAAAGTTTTTCTTTAAGTTTTGTCATGTTGAGCAGCAAGTATTCTACTGGAAGCACAACACAGTTGAACTGGGCAGAGAAAGAACTAAGATATTAAAAATTTGACAGATGAACTCAAGATTTAAATTTTTTATTAATTTCAACCTTTTTTTTCTTTTCCCTTAATATTTAACTCTTGTTTTCTACTACAAAAGTGGAGAGAAACCACGGAGCTGTCTCCTGGCAAGTTCCCTTCAGTGGTATGAAAAGTTGCATCAACAGCTCTGTCAGGTAGAGCACAGTCTCACACAGGATTCACACACAAACTTAAAGGGGTTAGTGTTGAAACTAATTTTACACACATCAGGGAAGATTTCAGAGAGGAAAGCAAGCTGCTAATGAAAAGGCTGGAGAAAGCTCCTGCTTTAGAAAACAGCAGAGAGATGTGTTTGGAGTGCTGGTTCCTACCTCCAAATACTCAGCAAAGCTGGACCCAAGCTGGCAAATCTGTGAAAAACACTCAGGGCTGCTCAGTGTTGATGCAGCAGCACTTGCTGTTGGATGCCATGTCCCACTTGGGAACATTTTGATCTGAGTCTCTGCCCTGATTGTAGCAGCCAGCTTTTTACACCAACTGGTTTCCAATACCCAGCTTTCCCAGAGGCCCTGGACTAACAGCAGATTTCAGAGGGAAGAGGAGGATCATAGTTACATTTGTTAGAGCAAACTGACACTCAGTAAAAGCTGTGCCAGGGGAGGTTCAAGTTGGACATCAGGAGGAATTTCTGCACAGAAAGGGTTGTTAAGCATAGCACCAGGGAGGTGGTGGAGTCACCATTCCTGGAGGTGTGTAAGGAAAGACTGGACGTGGCACTCAGCACCATGGTCTGGTTGACAAGGTGTTGTTTGGTCATAGGTTGGACCTGATGATCTTGGAGGTCTTTTACCACCTAAATGATTCTGTAGTAATATAGCTGAATAAATTAGGCAATTAGGAATATGTGATGGGTTTTTTTCATTATACAAGTGCCTTTCAAGCTGCCTTTTTACAGTATAAACGTCCATAGTATAAACCAACTAAAAACTGCATTATCACATTAGCCCAGTGCTGATTAAACGTTAAAATACTCTGCTCCTAGGAGGCTTTTCTGCTGGAGCTTGGCACTACACAGATGCAGGCACAGGTTTTGGAGGGCCTGGAGCACAGGCAAGAGCCTGTGGTATCTCAGTGATGCCCCCAGACTGCAGTACAACATGTAGGTGCGTGTCTCGGATGATCTTTAAATTACAACAATCCTAACCAAAACCTGTAGATACAGAGAAATGAAATGTGAGCAATCCAGATCTGTATGGACTCTGAGATTGAAACAGCTACCAGCAAAGAATGAATGGAGGCACAGCTGCTGCTGAGTGGTAGAGAGGAAATCACTCCCCAGGAGTTCACATGGTAACTCCTCAGAATTTCACATAAGAACTCTGGAGATTCACCTGGGAACAGTCAGGATGTTTTCATCAAAACACTGGATTTGTGAGATATGGACTATAACCAAATAGAATTGTAGCTTAATTGTGTGATTCAATTTAGCCAATTAGCACATAGCCTTAACCCTATATAAACCATTTGCAGTGTATTAATAAAGGGCATTCTACCTAAATCATACGGATTGTCATGTGGTGTCTGTTTGATCCTCCATGAAATATTCTTTACTTTAAAAACCAAGTTTTCATTTTTCATGCTCAAGCCCTTTTATCATGATCTCTGCCTCTGCTTTGGCCCAGCACAGTTTAAATCACCTGCACATCATGAAGGCAGTGCCAGCAGAGTTTCCCTCCCAGTAAGTGCTGCTGATGTGGCTTCACCAGCTGAAAGGCACTGGATGAGTGGTAATGCTCTGAAGAACCTCTGATCTCTTGGCTGTCCCTCAAGCTGTCCTATCGCTGCAAACACACACTTCCCTTAATCTCTATATAATCTTCTCCCAGACAGAGTAATGAAAAAACAGTTCTGTGTCTTTCCCCTGGCTTCTTTCAGCCAAGCACTTTGCAGCCTCCCCGCCTTGTGCCAACAGTCCGTAAATTTTGTCCCATGATTGTATACTTTTTAATCAAACTTTGTACTCCTCTGTCAGCTCTGCTCTTCATACAGAACAGTTTTTCAGGTGAAATGCTCTCTCTCCCCACTCTTCACCTTGTGGAAATAATTCATGTGACTGAAGAGTCCTTGTGGAATCAAGCTCTGATCCCAGTCTTGCATGGTTCTTAAGCACTCCCCTCTATGAATTTCTGTCATCTTATCTCCCTGTGCCCACAAGCTGGAGCAGACAGCTGTGGTACATGAGCAGTGGGAGGTAATGTCTCTCTGCCTGGGCTGTTTCCTGACCTGCCACAGGTCTGGATGTACAAAGGCATTTCGTAGGATGGCCCTCAGCAAGCACAAGCCCTGGCAGAGAAGGAATTGCCCAGGTGGGGATATCAAAGTGACACCCTGGGGCTACCGTGGGAGGCAGCTGGACACCAATCTCAGCCTTGCCCAGCCTCTGTGGCCAGGCCACCTTCTGCCCACAAGGGCCCTGCCCTTCTCCCAGCCCTCAGAGATACCCACAACAAAAGCTCTTGGTCATGGGGAGATGTGATATGCCTTCCAGAGGGTTGGTATTTCTGCTAGGTATTCCTCTGGAAAGCTTTTCTCTTGTTATCTTCAGGATCATCTTCTTGGTTTTTATGCCTTTGTGAAATAGTTCTGTGCCAATGATGGGACTCTTGGATGCTGTGCTGTGATGCTTTCACTGTTTTGCTGTGCTTAGACATGCACAGGACTTTGACATCCATTTTCCAGCACAGCAAACAAATGTTGTTATAACCTGATATTCTCAATTATTTTGAGTGCACTTAGACCACACAGGGAAGAGTGTGAAAACAGCTTTTGGAAAGTATCAATTTGGTTTTATCAAGGACTGTGTTGGCAGTTTATGCCTCATATTTTAATTGTCCATGGTAAGGAAACATCAGTTGATTCAATGTAATAATATTTTTCTACATGAGTGCCAAGGTTCCTTTGTCTGAAATGCTACATGGAAATTATTCACAAAAGCAGATATTCATTGGTAAGAGCTTTTCTGGCACTTTTCATCAGCTGATCTACAAAGGAAATCAGTGCCCTTATTTGCCTGTTATTGGTACACAAGTACAGAGAGGAAAAGGACTTGATAAGGTGTATGCCTGCTAACAACATGATGGCTTGCAGAGGTGTTAAAGACTTCTGCCTCCTTTTGACTTTATTTGGAGTTAAGAGAGCCCTGGAGGCCCATTAAACAACTATTAACATTGACCTAAATAATTCCTTTACTTTTCAATCTATTGTCTTTACAGAGAATATTTCAATACTAAGAAAGGAAGCTGCATCTTAATTCTCTTAGCAGTAGTCCTACAGGCTTCTCAAAACTAATCTCAAATGTTTTATGACCTTCTCAAGGTTCAGGCATCTTCAGCTTTCAGCACGAATTGCCATCCCTGTGACTCCAAAGGGATGTGTGAGGATGACTCATAGAGATAATCCCTTGCAGAACCACAGTATTGGTCAGCAATTTCACAGGAAATTAAACATTTCATGGTGAGGTTGATTACAAAGAGGTATTTTTTGTAATTACACATTTGGGAGCATTGTGTGACTGCTTTAATTTGGAGATCACTTCATGCTGAAAACCTACACAGACTGCCATGTAAGAAATAATCCTGAAAGTAAAAGGTGGCATTTTCTAAGGTCTTTGTTTAAGTGCCACCCAGGTTCACGTATAGAGGCCTCCTCCACCTCTGTGTGAAAAAAGCAGTTATATGAGTAACTGTATGTGGCCAAAAAAGCTGCTGAAACCAGAAGGCTATAAATGACTTATACAAACTTATTAAACTTCAGGTTTTAAACCATTTAAGCCAAAATACATAAATCAAACCATACTTGTTGAACACATGGCTCAGGTCATAAAACTTTTCAGATCATAAAACTCAGCCAGGCTTACACAGAATCTGACCTGAATTTCAGATTTGTGATCATATACAGGCTTTCTTGCAAGTATTTTCCATGCCCTAACAAAGACAACCGTGTCTTAGTTTTCACAGCATCAGGGTCCTTTAAACACCATCACACGTTGCCACCTCTCCCTGCTCCAAGGGGTTTGGTGTCTGTGTTCAGGGCCAGCTCTGTAACCTGGGGTAAGACTGAAGGGGAAAGAGGTGTGAGAAGTCTCCTCCAGGCTGGGCTATGCCTAGCTTTGTGGTGATTTTGTTGAGCTAAGAAGGTGTTCTTGTTCCATCTGCACCTGAAATACATCTGTTAGTCATTGTTCCACTGTGTCTTTTTCTCTCCATTATTTTTTGGACACACCATGAACGACAAATCTTGTGGACTCAGAGGCTGGAAATTTCTCTAGGACAAGGAGGAAGTTCTATTTACACATTGGACAATAGCAGAAACTTGCAATTCTATCTATGAAGCTTTAATGTTTTGCTTAGGCTTTGCTTATGATTTGGCTGTGTGAGTGATATTGGAAAATTATTGTCATACCTATATACGGTCCTCAAGCAACTTTGTCACTCTGTGTCTCCAGTTTAATAATGAAATACAAGTTTATAAGGAAAAATGAGGCAGAACCCTATTGTAGGTAGGACTTACAAGCCATATCCCACAAAGAAATGACTGTACTAAGGGAGTAATCCTGTCTGGTTTTTAGTTTCTTCCAGAGCAAATCCCATTTTTATCTTGTTACTGGCATTTTCAGGAGGACTCTGCCAGTGCTTTTATTCAGCTGGCACTTAGAGGGTGAGAAAAATATGGTGAAATATAGTAACATGAGCCTGGTACTACTTACACCAGAAGAGTAAACACTCCACCAGTGCTGGTAAAGAGTAGGACAGAAGTGGTTGTACAGTTTGAGGCTGCAGAAGCTCTGCCAGACACACTGTGCACAAAACCAAAGAGACTTTCAAGAGCTCTCCTGACTGCACACAGGCATTAAATATTGGCCAAACAAATGCAGGGGAGAAGGCAGACAGAGCTAATGAGAACAAGGCAGATTAAAAAAGGTGTATGCACATACATATACATCATCCAGAGGAGCACAGCAGGACAGTCACAAGACAAAATCACATTCCAGAAAGTGAACATCTCCAGCCCACCAGAAATAAGGAGAAAACCATCTGATTAGCCAGAAAACCTGCAAAATTTAAGATCATGTGAGTGCAACAACTCCAGCCCATTCATGAATAGTGTCTTGTGTTCCTTTGTTGTCTGGCTAAGCTGGTTTGAAAAGCCCCTTCATCAGCAGTATGAGCACAATAAAGGTGCAGAACTACACAATCCTTAGAAAACTCAGGATCTTAACTGATGAACCTACATTGCAAGTTCCTCCAGTCATGTTATAAATGGTTTTTTCCCCTAAAATACAGTGATCAAAAGGCTATGCAGTCCCCTACTGCTTCCAAAATTAATAACTTCTTTAAAAAATGCTTCCTTTACTATAAATCATCTTTTATTGTTTGCCTTTCAGCAGCCATAGCAGATCACAAGGGTGTTATCAGAGGACATAAAGGCAAACTAACACAGAGCTCCTGCATCCTGAAGTTATGCTTCAAGCACGGTTGCTCCACAGCTCTGTGAATCAGCAGATTTGTGTTCTTGGCTAATTTCTACCATTTACATATCCTGGCTCCAAATCTCCAGCTGCATGACTTACTTGCATGACTAACCTCACTGAACTCCAAGGGCAGGATTTCAGGGGCCTCCAATACAAGTATTGCAACTTCCAATATCTGTGGATTCAGGTCTCCTAATCAAGTGCTTCTGCTCCCTTTTCAGCCAAAGCAGCTAAGCTCCATCAAACATGGATCTCCTATATCCCAATCACCAAACTACAAGTCAGGTACTGTCTTGCTAGATCTCTCTATTCCTGTGTGTTTTGCACTCAGGGGGACTAAAAGGAGAAGGGGTAGAAGATGCAATTCCTGGATTGTGCAATAACTCTACAGCACCCTTCTGAGTCATGAATGGGTTGCATCCCATCTGGCCAAGGTGAAACTGAATTGAGATTTCCCACTCCCTTGCTGACTACATTTATTAAGATATTATGGAAAGGTAGCTCTGATACTTCTTGTTCCTCATCCTTTTGATGGAAGCCTGGGGTTTCTCTGTGAACAACACTGGACTCAGCCTTACGAGGCTCCAAGTGTGCACAGCAGAGAAGTTTTCTCCAGTGGAATATAGACCTGTCTTTGCTGTGTTCCCAAACCATGGCAGGATTCAGAGGTGAGCCTGACCATGCCAGCCACTGTCACCTGTGCAGCCATGGGCACTCCAGTTTAGTGACCTG